>CM077152.1:169576071-169721198 GCA_039583875.1 Platanthera guangdongensis
TTCAATTAATGCACATCCCACATACCACGCACAATAATCACCACAGGTCATCACCCCAATCATAAAAATATAATAAATTAAAGCTCAAATTTGGGTGTGCGCTAGGATTGACTATTTGTCTTTGGTGAGAAAATAGTGGAGGTGAACCAAAAAGAAGGGTAGGCATAACAGAGCTAGCGAGGATAAGATGATAGGATCAGGTACAAAAGGTGAACCAGTCCAAAATGATGCCCTATATCACACTCTCGTGCTTGATTAACCGTGCACCCATACTTCGAGAGTCGCTTGGGGCAAGTTCTCAGCCACCAAGAAAGACTATCCTTCCTCCCGACTCGAGCAATATGAGGCTAACGAACGTTTTCACACATTCCTACGGTACTGTTTGATTCACACCAGATTCACCATTATTTTGAGTAGAGTAAACAATTTCTACGCTAAAAGAAAAATATAAACTAAGAGCGTAAAAAGAAATTGAATCTACTCGAATTCTCTACACGAGACATGAGCACTCGACTAGAAGCACTGCATGAGTCAATTTTACTCCGCCTCACAATCTAAACCAACACGATGATTTTTCAAATCACGCACAAGAGATAGAAATAGCTCGCGACATGGTAAAGGTCAAACACTCGCTCATGTGGGTGCTGTGGTGTGCGGTGAAAACGAACTACAGTAATGATTTAACTAAAAAAATGAAACAAAAGTATTTCTAGTATACTATGCAGTGTGCACGTGCACAGGTAACAAAGCGAAAACTCACCATCCCCCAGCCTAATCTAAACAATCCACTACAAGATAAACATTGAGAATAAAAGAACTAGGGAAAAGATTACCCATGAACAAAATGAGCATACCAGAAGATCACAATGAGTCAAGACCATTTGCCGCCACATCAACAAAAAATTAAATTTAAATTTATCTGCATCATCTGCAGAAAGAAGCTCTGAGCACGCAAAATATAGTATCTAAAAGCAAAATAACACAAGGCTATACTGTATTACTAACACAGAGATAACAAGTATTATATAGATAAAAATAGAAATGTCTACAAACCACCTTGAGGTCGAAGCCCCAGCAGAAAATAGTCAGGTACAGACAAATATCTCAAAGAAAAATAAAACAAAAACTAAATGAAAGCGAACCACTGGAAGCCACAAGAACCCTGGAAGAGAAGAATTCGAACCATCACTGCTACGGAGGCGGAGACTGCGGAGGAGAGGACGAAGGAGGACGACAACTCCGCTGATACTGTGCGAAAGAATCCCTCGCCGACTCAGGAGGAGCCTCCAAAACCAAATGCGCCCCAATCCGAGAAGATAACACGTACTGCCTGGCCATGAACTCCTCCAGGCGGTCGAGTCTCTCAGTAACGGCCGGATCCTGCTCCTCTTGACTCTGCCGGGGGACACGCCTCCGGGGAGCAGGAGCAGCGGGAAAATGGGTAGCATGATCAGGGATCCCAGTTCTGGACGAGGAACTAGCTTCGTCAGCGTTAGAAGAACCTGCAGTATCCGCTCTGACCTTGCGGATCACATAACGCCAACTCCCAGCAACCTGATTTCTCTGGAGCAGCTTGAATGTGGTTACCATAGCCACCGCGATGGAATGCCCCCGGAGGCGACATTCATTGGGGGCAACATCTCCCAGATCCCCAATCTCTTGGCAATCCGGGTGATGAAGTGCGACCCTCCTATCGTCTTAAGGGGGAGGTAAGTGGCTTGGAGAAGAAGATTGTTGGGTACATTGGTTTAAATGTACCTGATTTGAAGAAGCCTCACCCTACTCAATGATATACATCAAAATGTATTTGATGTATTTTTGAGTTGTCTTGTGCAGGTTAAGTATTTGCAGGGAGAGATGAAAAGATTCTAAGTCCATGTGTCGACACCCAGAAGAAATGTGTCGACACTTAAGAAGACTTGTGTCGACACCCAGGCAAGTAGTGTCGACACTTGGAGTACTTGTGTCGACACCAGGGATGCAGAGTCGACACCAGACAGAAAGTGTCGACACATGAATGGTGTGTCGACACTCAATGAAGAAAGTCCAGTGAAGCTGTGTCGACACTTAGAAGCTGTGTCGACACCCAGAGGAACTGTGTCTACATCAGAAAGTGTCGACCCTTGGAGGCTGTGTCGACACTCAACAAATTTCAGCAGAGTCTAAGTGTAAGTGTCGACATAATGAAGAATGTGTCGACACACAGCAGAAGACTCAGCACTTGAAGAAAGTATCGACACAAGAAAGTATGTGTCGACACTCAGCAGAAGACTCAATATATGAAGAAAGTGTCGACACTAGGAGCTGTGTCGACACTTAGCAAAGTTCAACAAAATTCTAAGTACAAGTGTCGACACAAAGGAGATGTGTCGACACTTAGCCAAAGTCTCAACAGAAGAAGAATGTGTCGACACTAGGAGCTGTGTCGATACTCAGCAAGTATCAACACAGAAGACATATGTCGACACCAAGAAGATGTGTCGACACTGAACAAGTTCAACACAAGGAGTTGTGTCGACACAAAGGAGATGTGTCGACACTTACAAGAATTCAACAAAGTACTGAAGAACAAGGAGTTGTGTCGACACACAATATCAGTGTCGACACATGATAAAGAAGCAGTGTCCGCGATATAAATTCTACAACACAAGGAGTTGTGTCGACACCTTGTAGGCTAGTGTCGACACTTAGTCAACTTGTGTCGACACTTGGTCTATAAGTGTCGACACTTAAAGACAGACTGTCTCGACACTTTCAGACAGTTACAGTTATTTCAAGAACTGACTGAATGACTTGACAGCTGTCATTCCAGCCGGTCTACTGCACCTGTCAGAGTTGTCAGAAAGCTGTTAGGAACCGGATCAGCCGGTCACCATGAAGAAGGCCTATATATAGGCTTATTCTGTCAACAAAAGATGATGATCATTAACAGAAGATTCAACACAGATGAACACAAATCAGTTGAAGTGATCTGAAGATCTAAGTAGTTGGAGAAAGAGAGCTCCATCCAAGAAGACAGCCGTTGGAACCAGACTGTGAAGAAGGATTCAGACCTAGTTCTGAATCTTAAGTTGCAGAGATCAAAGATCAGCTGCAGAGAAGATCAACCCTATTGTGTTCTACATTCAAGAAGCTTTGAAGAAAAGCCAAGTGAGGTTGATCTCAGCAGAGTTCTTCCAAGAACTCATGAAGAACCTATCAAATCATCTCTCTATTCAGAGTTGTAGGTATATACACTTTGTATTTTATATTTCTTGTAGGATCCTCAGGGATCTGAGTTGTAAGCCTGTAATTATAAAGGCTGAGTGGTAGGGCCTGTGTGCCTGAGTGTAGGAGATCTAATTCTCTGAGTGTAGGCCTGTTGTGGCTGTGTGTAGGCTTTGTGAAGAAAGCTGAGTGTAGGTCTTTGGAGAAGACTGAGTTGTAGGGCCTTGGGCCTGAGCTGTAGGAATCTGTTTGGGGTTCTGAGTGTAAGATCTGAGGATCTGAGATAGTGGAGGAGTTTGGCCGAATCTAGTACATTACTAGATAGGAGAAGGAGGAAAGTGGATGTACCCAAACCTTGGGGAACCACTATAAATCTGTGTGTTCACTGTGTGTATGTGTGATTCTATGATTGCTGTTTGATTTCTGTGAAGTAGTAATTACAAATCTGTGATATAATCTGCAATCTGCCTAAAAAGGTTTAAAAAGATTAAGACACCTATTCACCCCCCTAGGTGATTAGGTACAAATTTCTTTCAAGTGGTATCAAAGCGAGGTTACTCAAAAAAAGGACTTAACTGTCTGAGTAGATCCTGTTGGCAGATTCAGTATAAGTAAATTGCAGAATCAAGAAAATCAAGAAACATGAGTTCAACAGAGAATCATAAGGAACTTGGATCCATGAAGTTGCCCATTTGCAGAAAAGAAATTTTTGGCATCTGGAAGGAAGGGTGAGACTATTTATGAAGCCTCAGACCCTAGAATATATATCACAGTTTAAGAAGGGTCATATGTGCCTATGAAGGTTTCAGTCCTGGATGCAAATCAGAGAACACCTAAGGACTTCTCTGAAATGACAAAAGATGAGATAATTCTAGCCACAATGGACAAAATGGCTCAGAATATCATTGTGAGTGTCATAGATGATGCTACCTTTCAGAATTTGATACACTGTAAGACATCTAAGGAGATGTGAGATACCTTGATAGTTTACATGAATGGTTCAGAAGAAGTGAGACAGGACAGAAAGTCATTGTTAAACCAGGAATATGAAAGTTTCAGGCAAGGTAGGTCTGATAGCATAACTGAATGCTATAAGTTCTATAGGATTGTCAATGAGTTAATGTCCTATGAAAGAGAATTCAGTAATTATGAGCTAAATGATTAGTTCTTGAGGTCCCTAACAAAGGATTGTGACACCAAGATCTGTGTCATTAGGGAAATGACCAAGTTAGCAGATATCCCTCCTCCAACACTGTTTGGAAAACTGCTATCCTATGAAATGCAGTTGATGGTAAGGAAAGAAGAGGAGAAGACTACCAGAATTGAGAATAAAGAAAGAACAGTGGCATTCAAGACAGAAGCCACCAGAAAATACAAAAGTAAGTCTCCATCTCCACCTCCAAAAGTGGCTGAGACTGAGTCAGATGATTCAGAAAGCAGAAAGTCTGAAAGCAGTGAAAGTGATGAGTACTTTGCAGCCTTCACAAGACACTTTCAGAAGTTCCTAAAGAAGAAACAGTGGAGGACTAAGCCATCCACAGCACAGAGGTCATCAAAGAATGACAGAAGAAAGCCAAGTCAAATAGAACTTCATCTTCAAAGATTTTTGTTATTGTTGTAACAAACAATGACATGTTGTTGCTGACTGTCCTGAGAAGAGAAAAGAATCTACTGATAAGAAAAAGACACAATTCAAGGGCAAGAACGAAAGGTCTTTTGTTGCCAAGAAGGACAAAAGCTTGTCAGATATATCATCTTCAGAAACTGAGTCAGAAGCTGAAGCATATATATGACTGTTTGCTGAAGAAGAGGAAGAAGAGTTCATCCAGATAATGAACTCTATATATGAGCAAGAGGACACTCAGTGTCAAGGACTGATGGCCTTAACAGAAGGTGACAAAATCCAGGAGCAGCCTGGACCTAGTAAGGTACAAAATTATTCTTTAAGTTCAATTTCTTGTGCTAGTTCAGAGTCAGATTCATCATCATCAAGTGATGATAGTGCATCTGAGTCTGAAGGGGATATTTATCAATTGATTGATGAATATAGAGTTCTGTTGCAAGCATTTAAGAAAAGCAAATCCTTGGCCAAAAGTCAGGCTAAGGAGATTGCAAGTCTCAAAGTGGCTGCAACTGATTTTGAGAAGTTGTTTGATCAAAAATTAAATGAAATAGCCAGACTGAAAAACATAACTGTTATTCAGATGGGGACTATAACATTTAAGAATGATCAAATCAAAAGTCTGGAGATTAGTCTTCAGAAGGAGAGAGATATAGTTGCTATGTTTTCTAAACCAAAGTCTGTTCTACCTTTGATTGATGAGTTTATACCTCACAAGGGTAAAACTGGACTGGGGTTTACTAAACCTGGTAGGACTGTTCAGTCCAAGTCTAAGGGCAAAGCCCCAGCTCTCAACAAGCCAGCTGTAGATAAAACAACTAGGAATGTACCTAAGCAAATGTACAATAGGTTTGAGTGCTGGTGCTGTGGCAAGGTAGACCACTTTGCCATAGACTGTTGGCATAATTTTGATGCCAAGTTGAGTAGCAAACTGCATGTTGGAAGATCAGCAGGTAGCTTTGTAAAGAGGCAAACTAACCAGCACCAAGGACCCAAGAATTCTTTGGGTTCTAAGGTCAACTAATCTGTTTTGCAGGTGAGTCCAAGTGGCCATGCCCCAATATGATACTTGGACAGTGGATGTTCCAGACACATGACTGGAACTAGGGGATTGCTAAAGTACTACACACCAATCAAGGATGTTCCTAAAGTCACCTTTGGTGGTTCTGAAAAAAGAATCATCAAGGGTTTTGGTAACATTTCTAGCTCCCATATAACTATTACTCAAGTGGCTTATGTTAAAGGTTTGAAACATAACCTTATTAGTATAAGTCAATTGAGTGATCTAGGATATGACATCTCATTTGTCAAAGATGGTTGTCATATCAGGAGGTCAAATGATCAAGAGATCATTTTGACAGGTTATAGAAAGAGGAATGTCTATTGCTTAGACATTATGATTGAGAACAATGGTTCTCAAGTGTGTCTTGTAGCTGATGAGAAAGTCTCTCATTGTGTCAAATGACACAAGAGGCTAGCCCATCTCAACTACAAGCCAATTGACCAACTATATAGCAAAGAGTTAGTGAGGAATGGTTCTCAAGTTAAGTGTATTAAAGATGGAATATGCTCAGTTTGTCAAAAGGGCAAGCAGACTAGATCCACCTTTAGTAGCATTGAAAACAAAGATGCTGTGAGGTGTTTATACCTTTTGCATATGGATCTCTTTGGTCCTATGCCAGTTCACAGCCTAGGTAGGAAGGTCTATACCTTTGTGGTTGTAGATGACTACTCAAGGTTTTCCTGGGTGTTCTTCCTTAGACATAAATCTGAAACACCTAGTATCTTTTATAGCTTTGTCAAACAAATTCAGAATGAACTAGACAGTACAGTGGTCAAGATAAGAAGTGACCATGGTACTGAATTCCAGTCTGATAGCATGACAAAACTATGTGAAGAATTTGAGATATTTCAGGAGTTTTCTTCACCAATAACACCTCAACAAAATGGCATTGCTGAGAGGAAAAATAGAACCTTGATTGAGGCTGGTAGAACCCTATTAAGTGATACATCTCTCCCAGAATACTTTTGGGCTGAGGCGGTGAATACTGAATGCCATGTAATTAATAGGGCTACCATTACTAAAAACCACAATAAGACCCCTTATGAGATTGTGAAAGACAGAAAACCAAACCTATCCTACTTCAGGATCTTTGGTTGTAAATGCTTTATACTTAACAATGGTAAGTCTTACTCGACTAAGTTTGCTGCCAAATCTCAAGAGGGGATCTTTGTTGGGTACAACAACAACAGTAAGGCTTATAGGGTCTACAACTTGTCTACTCAAGTTGTAGAAGAGTCAGTACATGTAGTATTTGATGAAGCTAGACTTATTAACCATGAGTTGTCTAGAAGTATTTGCAGCTCCACATGGTTGACTAAGAAGATGGACAAGCTCACTATTGAAGAAGAATCTACTGCAAATCAGCAAGTGAATGATAGTGGCTGTTGTCCAGGGGGAGTACTACATGTACCAAATGCAGAAGAAGATCAAGTAGTGCAGCAAGTTGAAGAAGCTGAAGGAGTTCAACCTGAAGTCAGGCTGCCTCCAGCTAATAGACATCTAAGAGATCATCCAGCAGAACAAATCATTGGTGATCTAAGACAAGGGGTACAAACCAGGAGCAGAAATCTGAATGCAGTACTCTACTCCAGTTTTCTATCCCAAGTAGAGCCAAAGAAGTTTGAAAAAGCCATCCTAGACCCTCATTGGATTGAGGCAATGCAAGAAGAGCTGAATCAGTTCAAGAGATGCAAAGTCTGGGAGCTTGTTTCTAAACCAAAAGACCACAACATAATTGGAACCAAGTGGATCTTTAGGAACAAGATGGATGAACATGGAGTTATTGTGAAGAACAAAGCTAGACTGGTTGCTAAGGGTTATAGGCAAGAAGAAGGTATTGACTTTGATCAAACCTTTGCGTCAGTAGCCAGACTGAAGGCCATAAGGATGTTCTTGTCCTATGCAACCTTTCAAGGATTTAAAGTATACCAAATGGATGTTAAGTCAGCCTTTCTGAATGGTAATCTAAAAGAAGAGGTATATGTGGAACAACCATCAGGTTTTGTTGATTCAACTCAACCTAATTATGTCTATAGACTTAGAAAGGCTTTGTATGGGTTAAAACAAGCCCCTAGGGCTTGGTATGAGACCCTGTCTAGTTTCCTCATTGAGAATAAATTCACAAGGGGAAAAATAGACAAGACTCTATTCCTTAGGGAATTCAGAGGCAAGATCATACTAGTTCAAATATATGTAGATGACATCATATTTGGGTCTACTGAAAGTAGTCTTTGCAAAAAGTTTGCAAAACTAATGTAAGGAAAATTTGAGATGAGCAGTATGAGAGAACTTAAGTTTTTCTTGGGTCTCCAAGTTAGACAGACTGAGAATGGTTTATCCATATGCCAATCTAAGTTCACCCTTGAACTGATAAGGAAGTATGGTATGGATTCATCCAGTACCATGAAGACTCCTATGGGGTCAAGTATGTCTCTTAGCAAAGATGATGCAGGGAAACCTGTAGATGAGACTTTGTATAGAAGGATAGTTGGCTCCCTTCTATACTTGAATGCAAGTAGACCAGATATCATGTATGCTACATGTGTCTGTGCTAGGTACCAAACATGCCCTAAAGAGTCTCATTTGACAGTAGTCAAAAGAATACTGAGATATCTAAAAGGCACTCCTTATCTAGGCCTTTGGTACCCTAGGAATGGAGACTTTGAACTAACAGGTTATTCAGATGCAGATTTTGCAGGCTGCAAAGAAGACAGAAAAAGTACACCTGGAACCTGTCAATTCCTAGGTGGAAGACTGATATCTTGGAGTAGCAAGATGCAAACAAGTGTGGCTATCTCCACAACAGAATCAGAATATGTGGCTGCAGGAAGTTGCTGTGCTCAACTTCTATGGATACAACATCAGCTTGAGGATTATGGTATTCAAGTAAGTAGAACACCACTGTTTTGTGATTCTACTAGTGCTATATCTATTATTAACAATCCTGTTTCTCATATTAGAACTAAACATATTGAGATAAAATATCATTTTCTAAGGGAACATGTAGAAAAAGAAGATATATCACTAGAGTATGTAAATACAGATAATCAACTAGCTGACATGTATACTAAGCCCTAGAAGAAACCAAATTCAATAGGTTCAAAATTGAATTAGATATGATAAACTTAGAATAAGTTTACAGAAATAGCTAAGTAAAAAGGTGTCGACACACAGAGTTATCTGTGTCGACACAGAAAAGTGGTGTCGACACTTCAGGGAAAAGGTGTCGACACATCTAGAAAGTTGGTGTCGACACTTCAGAAAATTAGTGTCGACACATACAGAGTCGGTGTCAACACATCCAAGATGGTGTCGACACTTAAAATTTACACAGAATTAAGCAAGTAAAGTCTCGACTAAGTGTCGAGCTAAGCGGTGTCGACACATAGACAAGTGTCGACACATATGTTCTGTCGAATATACTTGTGTCGACACATAGGTGTCGAGACATTATAAGTCTGTGTCGACACTTATCAACTGTGTCGACACAATTTGAGTTTCTTGACGCGCCCTTTCATCTTCAAACCTAGAAAGGTATAAATAGGATTTCGCCATTGTCTGTCGACACGCTCACCAAAGTTTCGAGACCAAACTTGTGTGTCGACACCTCTCTTCTCTTCATTCAAATTCTTCAAACCCTAATGGCGCCAAAGCTCGAAGAGAACGTAAATGAAGGCTATGAACTAGTGCGGCATGCGTTTGATGATGCAGAATCAGAGATCAAGGATGTGGTAACCCTAGTCGCAAACTCAGGGTTAGATTTTCTTGTTTCAGAGCCAACCAAAATATGGAAGAAGAAAGTATTGGAATTCCTGAATGGAGCTACTGTAGACGACTCTGGACTCAAGATAAAGTCAAGGGTTCATGGAGAAAAGGTGAAGGTATCACCTAAGAGTGTGAGAAAGGTACTAAACCTACCAAAGACAAATGAAGAAGATGAAGTTACTGCTTCTAAGACCAGAGAAGCTTTAACATGGTGTGGACTGGATTCCAAGCTGAAAATTGGATCAGTATTCAATAGAAAAGGGATGAACAACCAAGACAAATTTCTCTCAAAAATTGTTGGCAAAGTGATCTTGAGTAAACCTGGAGGGCATGACAGGGTATCAGCCCATATGTTCAATCTTATGACAAGGATTATCTTCACATTGAAAACTGATTGGTCTGTAGTAGTCTTTGATAAGATTAAGGAGAGTCTGAAGAAATCCAATTTGGGTAGGATACTCAGTCTTTACTTGGCTGGTAGTATACCAGAAGTAATGAGTCAAGCTGCAGGCTCTAAAATCAATCATATGAGGAAGATGAACATGAGACTCTTCACAAGATGGGATAGGGTCTTGACAAAGGAATTACCTACTCCTGAGAAAATAACTCCACAGCAGAAGAAGAAAACCCCAGTGGCTCAAGATTCATCTAGCAGTTCTGAGGAGCAAGTTGTCTTCACTCCTGATGAAGAAAACACTGGAATTGCTGGAAAGTCTCCAGCTCAACAAGATGATGCAGACAGGCAGGGGGAGCTACCTCAAGCTAGCCCAGTACATCAGGATACTATCCAGGGGGAGCCTCTAGTAGTGGAAGAACCAACTCCACTAGAGAGTGAACAAGCAACCCAGACCATACTTGAGGTACTCACTGAAATCAATAACTTAGTTTTTCCTATAGAGGATACTGTTTTGTCTGATTCATTAAATGATGTTAATCAGCAAACTCCAACACATAGCCAACCCCCAGATGTTGTCATGGAGGACACATCTGTTGCAGCTCAAGTGAACCCACATCAAGTAACTGATGAGATAAGAGAATCTCCATCACTACCTCAACAAGAGTTTACAATGGAAGATCTCTTCCTTAATCTGGACCAAGCAGACTTTGAGAAGGAAAGTTCTGCTGCTGAGGGGGAGAATGCTCAAGTTGAGGGGGAGCAAGTGGAAATTCTAGAAGATACAGCAAGGAAAGAGCCTGAGAAGCCAAAGGAAGTCGAGGAGCTCCCTAGGGAGAGGGTAGACATAGCAAGCACCTCAGCTTCTGAAGATGAGGAGGCTACAAGAGCAAAGAAAAGGAAATTTCAAGTCTTCAAGAGGACGAGCCAGACTTATAAGAAAGCTCTGCAAACTATAGCACCTCAGTCTCCACTACAGCCAACACCAACTGTAGATTACAGTGCTCTGATGGTTGCTATGCAAATTAAGCTTGATGAGCAAAGACAAGCTATTGAAAAGTATGTAGATGAAGGGCAAAAATCTCTACAGTTTGATCTGACCCAAGACATTAAGTCTATAAGATTTGAAATGAATCTAACTAAGAAGGAGATGACTGACTGCTTCCACAAGAGAGGGAATGCAGTAGTGTATTTGGCTACACATCAAAAGAAGATCAAAGCTCAAGTGGATGAACTTGAAGTAAAGCAAGACTATGTTCTGGAGAATCAAATTAGAATGAATGATAATTTGACAGCTTCCCACAATGTCATTGTAACTGAGATAAAGAATATAGCCACTGCACAGTCTGCAGGAAGTGCCACAACCAAAGAAACTTTTGATAAGCACTTGCAAGAGAGCTTAACTGCTGTTACTTCTGCTATTGAAAACTCTCAGAAGTTGATAACTGAAAAACTACAAAGGTTGAAACCTTTTTTTAAAGATGGAGTAAACTATTTGGATAACCAAATAAGATTTCAAAAAGATGATCTAAGGGATCACATGGAAAGAGAAGTCATAAATGGGGAGAGAGTGTTAGTCAACGCCAGCTCTGATCATGCAAAGTGGATTTCTAATTCTATCAGAGCAACTCTTGGTTATCCTCCTTTATGTGATGATGACAATGTGGCAGAATCTGTGATACATCCTGCATATCTAGGAGGGGAGCAACCTGAAGTGGCTCAAGTAATCTACCCTCCTCCAGACTTTGATATGATACATGCTGATATACAGTCCATGTATAGCCCACCTGAGGGAAAGAAAAATGTCATTATAGAAAAAGTGGTTCAGCCAGTATCTGAGGCTATGCAAGAAGCTTTGCTGAAAGAACAAGAAGCCAAACTGTCTAAGAAGAGGTTCAGAGAGCAAGCTGAACAAAGGCCTGATTTTGAACAGTGGAGTCCCACTTCAAGGAATATCATTCTAACTGCATGGAAGGCTGCCAAAGATAATGTTCAAGATAGAAATAAGTGGTATTCTGAATTTGAGTGGAGAAAGCATGAATATAGGCAAGAAGCCATAGTGCAATATAGAAGAAAGACAAAGATGGAAAAACTACCTCCTACTGCCCAGGAGCCTAGCAAGTACTTTCCCAAGCCTTATCATTACTTTGAGAGACAGAAGATTAAAGCTGAAGAGCT
Organism: Platanthera guangdongensis; assembly: GCA_039583875.1. Lineage (NCBI taxonomy): Eukaryota > Viridiplantae > Streptophyta > Magnoliopsida > Asparagales > Orchidaceae > Platanthera > Platanthera guangdongensis. Next base: position 169,588,300 of record CM077152.1, read on the forward strand.
AAAGAAGAAGTAGCTGAAAGAGAAAAAGCCTGCTGATATTGAAGATGCTGAAGCCCATGTACAAGCCAAGATACAGTCTGGAAAGGGAATAATGATCAAGGATGCTGAGCAAAAATAGAATAGAATTTTCTTCAGTTTACAATTGTAATCTTTTGATTTTAAACACTTTGTAAACTTTTGTAAAATGAATATGACAAAGCTGTTAGAACAATGTGCTGTGTGATAAATCTATTTCATAATTGTTCTGAGATGATATCTATGTATAAATGTTTGTTTAATACATGTTTATGTTTGCCCTGTTATATAATCCTGCTTTACATCATGATATGATTTTATTCTGTATGGTGTATATCATTGACTAAGGGTTATGACTTCTCCAAATAGGGGGAGATTGTTGGGTATATTGATTTAAATGTACCTGATTTGAAGAAGCCTCACACTACTCAATGATATACATCAAAATGTATTTGATGTATTTTTGAGTTGCCTTGTGCAGGTTAAGTATTTGCAGGGAGAGATGAAAAGATTCTAAGTCCATGTGTCGACACCCAGAAGAAATGTGTCGACACTTAAGAAGACTTGTGTCGACACCCAGGCAAGCAGTGTCGACACTTGGAGTACTTGTGTCGACACCAGGGATGCATAGTCGACACCAGACAGAAAGTGTCGACACATGAAGGGTGTGTCGACACTCAATGAAGAAAGTCCAGTGAAGCTGTGTCGACACTTAGAAGCTGTGTCGACACCCAGAGGAATTGTGTCTACATCAGAAAGTGTCGACACTTGGAGGCTGTGTCGACACTCAACAAATTTCAGCAGAGTCTAAGTGTAAGTGTCGACATAATGAAGAATGTGTCGACACACAGCAGAAGACTCAGTACTTGAAGAAAGTGTCGACACAAGAAAGTATGTGTCGACACTCAGCAGAAGACTCAATACATGAAGAAAGTGTCGACACTAGGAGCTATGTCGACACTAGGAGCTATGTCGACACTTAGCAAAGTTCAACAAAATTCTAAGTACAAGTGTCGACATAAAGGAGATGTGTCGACACTTAGCCAAAGTCTCAACAGAAGAAGAATGTGTCGACACTAGGAGCTGTGTCGACACTCAGCAAGTATCAACACAGAAGACATGTGTCGACACCAAGAAGATGTGTCGACACTGAACAAGTTCAACACAAGGAGTTGTGTCGACACAAAGGAGATGTGTCGACACTTACAAGAATTCAACAAAGTACTGAAGAACAAGGAGTTGTGTCGACACACAATATCAGTGTCGACACATGATGAAGAAGCAGTGTCAAGATATAAATTCTACAACACAAGGAGTTGTGTCGACACCTTGTAGGCTAGTGTCGACACTTAGTCAACTTGTGTCGACACTTGGTTTATAAGTGTCGACACTTAAAGACAGACTGTCTCGACACTTTCAGACAGTTACAGTTATTTCAAGAACTGACTGGATGACTTGACAGCTGCCATTCCAGCCGGTCTACTGCACCTGTCAGAGTTGTCAGAAAGCTGTTAGGAACCGGATCAGCCGGTCACCATGAAGAAGGCCTATATATAGGCTTATTCTGTCAACAGAAGATGATGATCATTAACATAAGATTCAACACAGATTAACACAAATCAGTTGAAGTGATCTGAAGATCTAAGTAGTTGGAGAGAGAGAGCTCCATCCAAGAAGACAGCCGTTGGAACCAGGCTGTGAAGAAGGATTCAGACCTAGTTCTGAATCTTAAGTTGCAGAGATCAAAGATCAGCTGCAGAGAAGATCAACCCTATTGTGTTCTACATTCAAGAAGCTTTGAAGAAAAGCCAAGTGAGGTTGATCTCAGCAGAGTTCTTCCAAGAACTCATGAAGAACCTATCAACTCATCTCTTTATTCAGAGTTGTAGGTATATACACTTTGTATTTTATATTTCTTGTAGGATCCTCAGGGATCTGAGTTGTAAGCCTGTAATTATAAAGACTGAGTGGTAGGGCCTGTGTGCCTGAGTGTAGGAGATCTAATTCTCTGAGTGTAGGCCTGTTGTGGCTGAGTGTAGGCTTTGTGAAGAAAGCTGAGTGTAGGTCTTTGGAGAAAACTGAGTTGTAGGACCTTGGGCCTGAGCTGTAGGAACCTGTTTGAGGTTCTGAGTGTAAGGTCTGAGGATCTGAGATAGTGGAGGAGTTTGACCGAATCTAGTACACTACTAGATAGACGAAGGGGGAAAGTGGATGTACCCAAACCTTGTGGAACCACTATAAATCTGTGTGTTCACCGTGTGTATGTGTGATTGCTGTTTGATTTCTGTGAAATAGTAATTACAAATCTGTGATATAATCTGCAATCTGCCTAAAAAGGTTTAAAAAGATTAAGGCACCTATTCACCCCCCCTCTAGGTGATTAAGTACAAATTTCTTTCAAAGATAGTGGGCAAGAACCCGCCCAAGGTGAAGAGGCACACGCCGATGCATGCTGTACAAGTAGAGGAGGCCCCGCCACCCCGCCACATTCTGGCTCATGGCTCGGGCGTTGATGTTCTGCCCGATCAAGTGCTAAACATAGCTAAGTGCAGGAGAGCAAATCTAGGTAGATTTTGCAGCGCGAGCCTCATACAGATGGTTCCTTCCAGTAATCGACTGCCAGAACTCGCTGGGAGAAACTCTCGTGGGGAACTGATGCGGTCGGTACAGAACGTCTGACCGCCTGAGCTCATCCTGGGTATAGATTCTAGCATAGACTGCTAGAGTGCCCATACCACAAGTGTAAGTATGGCCGCCCATACGAAAAGAGACAGACATGGGCTCACCGGTGCTTTCATCCATGCGATCTAGCACACAAAAGGTGGTGAGGAACTCGAGCGTGAGTTCACGGTACCTATATTCCTCAATCGAGAAAAGGTTCCGCCATGAACCCACTTTGAGTAACCTGCCTACCACCTCATCTAGGTGGATGGCTGTGAGCTCCGAATCAGAGATCATATGATAATTAAGGAAGCTTTCTGATGCAGCAAATTGTACCGCACATAAAGTTCATGTCCCTCGAATTGGAGCATCTCCTCCACTAGAACACCGGCCTCCCTCGAAGGAGACGAACCCTCACCACGTAGGATACTGCTCACCATCTTCTTGACACTCATGATAAACCGCGCAATAGATCAAGAAGGAGGAGGGAGGAGAAATGTGAGAGGAATGGTAGGGAAAACGGAGAGGAAAAACACCGGAGAATCAGAGTCGGGCGGAACCTGCACTTTGAACCGCCGAGAAGGAATTTAGGGCCAGCGTGCGAACATGAAGACAATGTGCGATTTTATTTTTTGCTCAATCGTGCAGTTTACCTGCGCACAAGCAGTCCAACCGTGCGATTTGCACCTTCTGCCCAAACATTGGATTTTTTCGGGGCAAAAACCACCAGTGACAACAACGAACACTATGGAACACGGGCCAGTGGTAGTTCGACTAATTTCTCGCAGAGCGCGCGCGGAGTTCACAAACTTCCCGAAACAACAAGATTAAACAACTTAGCAACCAACAACCAAAAGGAAATTGCAATTTAAGAAAGTAATTCAACTACTCTTACTCCTAGATAAGTACTGGGGTTACTGTCATCCCAACACGACTTATTTCACAAAAGAATTATGCTAACTGATAGGACTATGAAATCTGAAATGAACAGGTAGTTGTTCTATTATCCGTTTCGGTAACGGGTATCGATATGTAGACAGAACAGCTACCACCATACCTGAATATGCATACCTGCGCTGAGTGTCAGGTTGGGGAAGGTAGAATGATGAAGAAGTCTACGCCTGCCTCCTCAAGCAGTAGGTCCAAACCAGTGTCGAACAATACAGTGTGCTCGACCACATCCTGAACTAGCTCCAATGCGGAGCCCTGCAAAGGAGAAGACAAGTGAGTAGGATGAAATAAATTAGAAGAAAGACTTAAAAGAATCTCATTTGTGGTGGTGATCCCGGTATCACTCCCCGTAGACTGTAACATGAGAGAATCGCCGATATCGTCGAGAACATCACAAGGATTGGCGAGAACTGCGGTGACCTCCTCCACAACTTGGACTTCCTCAACTGGTGCTGAGGTAACACCTTCTCAACGTGAAGAACATCCTCCTCAATAGGAGTGAGCACAACACTGCAGGTACCTGCTTCATCATGCACAATATCCTCAGCAATACTGTCAAAAACAACTATAGTACTATGCACTGAAGAAGGAGAAGTAGTGTTCTGAGAAAAATCGAGCATTGGCTCCTCAAAAAGAATCGGCACCATACATGATGATATATGCAAAGGGGAGATAGGTGCGACCATGTCGGGTCAAAAATCAGCCAATGCTCTACCGGGCGCATCCGCGTCATTCCCTTCGAAACACGAAGGTGACGCAGACAAGTAGGCAGAGGTAGAAGGGGTGACGGCGGGCTTCGCCGGCCCCCGCCGGTTTTAAATATATATTTTTTATCATCTAACTTAAACTTTTTTAAAATATTTTTTATTGAAAAAGAAAAAAACAAAAAAATATTAATTTTTCCCCGCATGGGTGCTCACGGGAAGGCTCCTCCGTCGCCGGCGGAGCCGCTGGTGGCCTACCTGGAGCCCACTGGCGGGCTCGCCGGACCCCGACGATCCCACCGATGGATGTCTGGCGGCGAGCGGCAGGGCCACCGCCCGCGGCGGCCCTACCCGCTCGCCGCCGGACAACCACCGGCGGGTTCGACGTGGCCCGACGAGCCCGCCAGTGGGCTCCGGGCAGGCCGGCGGCTGCGGAGCCTCCCCGTGAGCACTCCATGATTCTCCCCGTGAGCATACCCCGTGAGCATTATTTTATCCCACATCTCCCGATTGCTTTGTTTTTAGGTGTTTAAATAATAGGATAGGGAGGGTTTGTTTGAAATTTGCCAGAGTGGGCGGGCTAGACCGGGCCGGCTATTCAAGCGGGCGGGGCTGATTCATTTGTGTGATCGAACGGCTGATATGTTATGATCTAACCAGATCGGACGGCTAGGATTTATTTGTCGACCGCTACACCATAAGGGTATTTCCTTGTATAGTAGTATATATACATTAAGTTAGGTGGAACTATACTTGTGTAGGATATATAGGACCAATATAAAATATATACAAAATATAAGGTTGCACTCCCATGCAAGCTGGAGCATATGATCATGCTTAGCTTGGATGCAAAATATAGTAAGGATGCTCGAGGTAGAGACTTCGGGAGAATATCTGCACTTTTTTGTCGGGGACATTGGAGGACAATTTTCTGTTCTCTCACTTTTCTATGATAACGTGATCATTTATTTTAATGTGTTTAGTCCTTCTATGGAATGGTGCATTCTCAATAATGTGGATTAGAGCCATGGTGTCGCAGTAGAGATTATTCTGAGATGCATTGGTGATTCTGACAGGTGATTTTCATATATGGATTTCGGAATCCTTTTAACTAGCATTATCATGCTGATTGCTCCTTTTTATTGTGATTTAACTCCTTTACTCCATGTTTATCATAAGATGATATCAGAGCACATTTAGAGATAAAATGAGGACTTTCATGCTACTTAGAGCCATGGGGAGACAAATCCAGTACTGAACATGGCACACTGTCTTTGTGATAGGCTTAGCATATATGTGCACCCCGGTAATCTCCTTATCTTTCCTCTCATTAATTCGTGCCAAATATTCACTTTCCATTTTATAACACATTAGTGCTGATCCTAGGCGGTTGATAGCTTGATTTTCTTGATCCTTGGCCAAGCTCGTCTGGTTTCATGTTGCGCATGGTCTTGTGGTGCAAAATGACACCATCGACCACCTATTCTTCTTTTACACCCAAAAAACATAACTCTGATGGTTGTCATGTGCCTCCTTCATGAATGACCGCGCGTGAGGCCCACGATCACGCGTGAGGCCCACGATTGGCCTGCACTTAACAAATCTGGGCACACGATCGTGCGGTTCACACAACACGATCATGCGATTCTTGCGGTAATGAATTGACTGTAAATCAAAACTCCGGGCCACATCGTGCGCTTCCTTTGCGTATGAACGCGCGTGGGGCGCATGGAGTGTATATAACAATAAATTAGCCGCCTTCCTAAGTTAGTTTTTTCGCTCCCATTTTTATTCTTCATGTGCGATGGGGTATATGATGTGCGCAACTTAAAATCTGCCCGAGTAAAAGCTGAAATGAAAGCTGGTTTCGGGATCTTCGTTCTATTCTGCATTTTTAAGTTTCTTTCTTCTTCTCTCACCGCAGGCTCTGCCCTAAGCCTTCTCCAACCTCTCCAAGAATGTCAAAGGAAATCTCCATTGATTCCATCAAAATATTAGAGGGAAAAGAAGGATTACGTGGAGGAAGCGAACCAAAGAGAAGACGAGTAACATTGGAAAGACGATGACAATGCTTCCTCGACCCCGGACGCAACCAAGGATCGGAAGAGGGCTCAGATTTACTCCACTACGCTCACACTACGTACCGGAGCAAAGACTTTCTTCCTTTGTATTTTCTTCTCCTTCGCAAGGTTAGGGTAAATTGATGATGTTGTCATTTTATTTTTGTGGATTGGTTGGAGTTTGGATTGATGTTTGTAATAATCATGTGCTGCTATGTTTGTTTCTATTGTAATAATGATTTTTTATCTTCTTCAATTCAATTGCAATGTGGAATGATATGATCGAATGTCTCTAGTTTAGGGTTTTAATTCTTATTGTAGAGTAGTAAATCCACCAAACATCGATTCACGGAGATAACTGTTATGGACCCACACGATCATTAATCAGCATCGTTAATTAACATCGACATATATTCATGGTAGGTGTCTTTTGTTAATCTATTTAATATAGGAATCCGTAATGTTTTATCGTTTCGTGTTCTCTTTATTTTCAGGTATTTACACCAACGCCACTTTGTAAGTTTATAAATATACACTTTAGGTTGAGCACGACTCCCCTTCTTCCTCTCCCCTCGCATTCTCCGGCGGGTAGCGCGCGACTCCCATTGTATCTCATCCTCCACTGCAACCTCCGACGATATTACAGGCTTACATCTAGGCTCTTAACAAATTGGTATCAGAGACATTCGATCCGCCCATCCACCTTCAGCATCCACCGATCCTCTCTCGTCCTCTACATTCAACGCACATTGTTCGTAGAATCAGGCAAACAGGTACGCAGACACCCTCGACGCGTCGTTCCAACGCGGCCTACAAAATTAGCGTTGTGTTCTTTCCCATTGAACAATTGTCTTTTTCTTAATCGAACTTTTTTTGTGCCTGCCTTCCTCGCCAACGACCTCGCATTAGTCATCTCCTCCCCTCACCATTGATCTATACTTGTGCCCCAGCCCACACATCGCCAAAACATCAGCGCGTGTCTCCCTGCCGCCAAGACAGCACACGCTCCCCCCTTAACTTCAACGCAGAGCCGCTATATCTTCTTCATCCTTACCAGTGCTGACACCTGCGCCCCTTTTTTGTTGTTGCAGTAAGTGCTGCACCAGCAAGCACTTCTTCCTTGTTGTAGACTTCATCATTTTCCCAGAATACCCAGTTGACTTACTCCTCGTGCCCACAATTATAGCAGATGTTTTGTTTGCACTACTTGAGCCCCGCGCCAAACAATCTAAACATGCCATCAAATTCGGTCGGCTGTATTGAAGGGTTGCCTTACTATAACAATTGATGAATTGGTTAATTGAGGGATTAATCTTTTCCTGGGTTAAGATATTCTTTACTCAGTGATTATTTGATCAAGTCGGTATGGAAATGAAATTCGCCGTTCTCCGTTCGATGCTCCAAAAGCTCCAAAAATTATTAGAGTTGTTAGTGTCATATGATACTACACTTTTACGACTTATCACCAACATTAACTATCGCTTCGGGGTTCCGATTCCACTGTAGCCGCCACTGATCCCACCACTGCCGTCCTCGATGACACGTGTAGTTCTTGTCTCTCCACCATCGCCTACAGTTGTTTCCGCCACACAGTTTGGTGTCGCCCAGGATGGTGTCACCGCATTTGGTCCTTGCAGTGTTCATTCCGTAGCCTGCTCTCCAGTCACATTTTCTGGCGGGCCCTCTCGATCCACTCCTTCTGACGAGCGCCCTCACATTCGTCGGATTTTAATATTTAAATAATTTTTTTCATATATATTACACAGTTTTTATAAATATATATAATTGTATACAACATAATGTATGTTTATAAATTACACAATAAACATATATACAAATAATGTATGTTTATAAATTACACAAGAAAGAGCCGTCAACTGCAATAACCGAGATACAGATCACCAAATGAGAGCTAAATGAGAAAGTAGTCGATATTAGACTTAGAGAGATGCACAAAATGAAGCACAAAACAAATTGTTTCTGTTTGGTCTCCTCAAAAGGGGCAACCCAGTGCACAAAGCATCCCTGCGCGGCGAGGGTTCAAGGAAGGATCCCGCCACAAGGGTGAAATGTAGGCAAGACTTACCCTGCATTTCTGCAAAAGGCTGCTTCCAGGACTCGAACCCGTGACCTCAAGGTCACAGGACAACACCTTAACCGTTGTTTGGTCTCTTCAAAAAATGGAAAAAAAATATTCGTAATACTCTCGACGATATATCAGTCACGAAATATCGCATGATATATCGGGTTAAACGGATATATCGGGCGATATTTTCAAAAACGACATATTTGCTTAAAATATCGATGTCGTGGCGTTTTACCCCAAAAACCTTTATGTCGGCCGAAATGTCGGACATGTCGGCCGACATCTACAACACTGGACATTAAAGACAGAATTAGACAGGCTTTACCCTTAGATCTGAAGAAGGTAAAAATTTGGGAGTTGATGCAGACAAGTCAGAAAGAGAACTTCATAATTCGGGAAGGCTTACCGCTACATGATAGATGGATTTGCATCCCAGATATTAATCAACTTGGCAAGGACATACTCTCTGAGGCTCGTAATTCTAGATACTATATACATTTGAGTATTACGAAGATGTATGCGGATCTTAAGAGGTCAGTGTGGCGGTCAGGGATGATGGGTGACGATGCAAAGTATGTTGGAAAATGTGAAATGGGCAAGTTAGTCCGGTCGGGTCCAGCGAAAAAAAGTAGTGGAATTTTGAAGATATCAATGGATTTTATGCATGACCTTCCATGGTCTCATAGTGGAAACGATTATCGATGGGTCTGTTATGGGATTCTTTTGACGGGGATCGATGGAGTCAGGGATACAAGGGAAGCTCTAGAATGGAGGTAGAGGAGGAGAAGTTAGAAGAAAGCTTGGGGTGTAACACCCCAACCTAGTTTAACAACCAATCAACCGTCCGATCGGGTCCATCAAAAAAATTAAACAAAGAAAAAGTATTAGAACAACTAGAAACCACATTTTTAACTTTAATGATTCCTGCTCGTAAATCTATACGAGTGACTATATTGTTCGTATGATCTAACTGTTTTGGGACGTGTTAAAATTAAATACATACTGCATATACTAGCGACACAATAATTTCATTATCAATCTCTATTGATAGTAAAAATTTCACACCCATATCGGTTTTACGGAATTATACTGAACATTACTGTACAAGGTATCTGATATGTTTAGCCCGAAATAATAAGGATTTCTTACCGCGGTATTACGACATTCGTACACCTGACGCGGCGACATAGCTTCCTTTGGCAGAATTATAGCCTCACACTTCTGATTCAAGCCGGAACTTCACCTAAAATCGGATATATGTCACAAACCCTAGTCAATTTATTAGCAAATTTCTAAGGTTCTACTTAATACTAAACCTAAGCCAAGAGATAGGCAATTTCCTCCATGATTATAACAAAAAGTGAAGCCTATTTATGAGGGAAAATAAAAAACTTAATACCTTGTTGGTCGGAACGGAGGTGTTAACGATCTTCTGGTTTGGGCCCAACACCTTTGCAAAACTCAGAGTTCTCGACGGGAGTTCTGGTCTCGCTCTGAAGGGAAAACAACAACAACCGATCAACACCAAAGAACATGACCCAACAGTGGGGTCGACTGTTGGAAGGGCCTCAACAATTAGGGTTTACTAAGCCTGAAAAGTTAGGGGGCATTCTTTATAACTAACATGAAGAGAGCAAACTACACCATCAATGAGGTTGGAAACAGAAGAAAAATAACGACGTAACATTGCTCACCTGCGCAGTACTGTGGGTTTGGGAAACAAAATCACGGAAATCCTCTAACAACAACCTCGCCGAGGGCTTCTGAATGGGCAAGGAAAACAACCAAGGTCTGGAGTTGATGCAAAAATCCTGGAAGCGTTTTCTGGACGTAACAAGGTTGCCAAAAATCTACGCCCGAGCGATCGGAACAACAACCCCTAGCAAAGTCCATCGGCCTAAATACGACAACAATGACGCCAATTGCGGGGAAAACATCGATCGCCGTCTGGGTTTAGGGCTTTGACAGTGGAAATGTTGCTCGGGAGGGACGTCTTCTGCGAGAAGTATTACGAGCGGCGGTTTCCAAAGGGGAAGAAATGGGTTACGAGAAACTTCGGGGTTTAAAACCAAGTGGTGCGGCTTAGGTGGTTACGGAAACCGTAAGATGGGCCCAACCGGTACCCCCGATAGATATAAATTGGATTTTTTTTATTTCAAAGCTGTCATTCCCTCTAACACTTAGCATTTATGCATTACACCCTCACGCCGGAAACACGTCGAAACATTATAGTAGCGACAACTCTTTTACTTATTAAAGTGCGCAGAAAAACAAGTCATTCTTCGTACCTTGACATAATGATCGCTCGATCAATTACGCTTGCGATCGGGCCCAACAATCAAATTAAATTTTTGTCATAAAAATACGGATGTTACAAATCTCCCCTCTTAATAAAATTTTCGTCTTCGAAAATTACCAACATACCTGAGTCCAAGAGAAAAACATGATCTTCAATCTTTCGAAGCTCATCTTTTTTTTCCCAAGTATATTCTGGTCGGCCACAGTTCATGCAAAGGACTTTTACAAACAAAATTTCTCTATTCTCGAGTTTCTGAATCCTTGAGTCCACTATTCTGACTGGCTTAACATTGATAGTAAGATCTGATTCGATTGATGATTCCTCGGTACTGATTATCTGGTTAGGATCTCTAACTGTTCTCCTTAGATAGGAGACCTGTAATATATCATGTAGATCACTCAATTCCTCCGATAAGGCCAATCTATAAACAATTTCACTCACTCGCTCCAAAACCTCGAAAAGACCAATGAACCTAGGACTCAATTTTTTCATCCGCTTGATTCGAGAGACTCCTTTAACCGGTCTGACCTTCAGGTAAACATAATCACCAACACTGAATTCCACTATCTTGTGCCTCTGGTCATAATACTTGGCTTGGCGATCCTGAGCTATGTTCATACACTCCTGGATAAGCTTGAGTTGATCTGTGGTCTTATCAATCTAATCTTATCAATCTAATCTTTACTAATGAAAGATCTTTCTTCACCCTCAACCCAACAAAATGGCGTCAGACAATGCCTGCCATAAAGTGCTTCAAAGGGAGCCATCCCGATGCTTCCCTGACTGTTGTTGTAGGAGAACTCAACAAGAGTAACATATTTCTCGCACTTTCCTCCAAAGTCCAGAATACACATCCGAAGCATATCTTCCATGGTTCTATTTGTACGCTCAGTCTGTCCATCTGTCTGGGGATGAAAAGCGGTTCTAAAATGTAACTTAGTGTCCAACCTGTTCTGAACGTATCTTCACTCCTTAGAAGTAAACCTACCATCTCTGTTTGAAACTATGGTTTTGGGAACACCGTGAAGTCGAACAATCTTATCAACGTATACCTACGCCAATTTGGGACCCTGATCTGTCCTTCTATTGGGAATGAAATGGGCAACCGTAGAGAGACGATCAACTATAACTCATATGGAATTATTCCCACTCTGTGTGATATGGGATGGTCATGAACAAAATCCATCGATATGTTCTCGAAATTCCACTCTGGGATAGGACGAGGCTGTAACTTGCCTCCTGGCCTTTGACATTCAGGTTTAACTAACCTGTATGTTTCGCATCTCCCAACATACTCCACAACGTCACCCTTCAACCTGGCCACCACACTATCTTATTCAAATCCGTATACATCTTTGTGCCACGTAGATGTATCAAATATCTAGAATTATGAGACTCAAACAGTATGTCCTCTCGAAGGTGGCTAACATCTGGAACGCACACTCTACTACCGTACAACAGTAAATCCTCATGTATACTGAAGTTCTCCTTCTGGCCTGCCTGAGTCAAGTCCCAAATCCCTGACAGCATTGAATCTAATGATAGAGCTGTTCTGATTCTATCCTTGATGTCACAAGTGATTTACATCCAACTCAGCCTTGCAGATCCAAAATTAGAGCGCGACACCACACTGATCTGTAGCCTCTCAAACTCTCTGCACCAACTCCTCCTGCTGTGTAAGGAGAAAATAACTCGATCCTCTACGGCTAAGCGCTTCAACTACCACATTTGCCTCCCCTGGGTGGTACTGAATGTCCACCTCATAGTCTGACAGAAATTCTAACTATCTGGGCTGCCCCATATTGAGCTCTTGTTGGTCTAAGATGTACTTGAGACTTTTGTGATCAGTGAAAATCTCACAACGGACCCCATAGAGATAGTGCTTCCAAATATTCAGAGCGTGTATGACTGCTGCTAGTTCCAAGTCATGCACATGGTAGTTCTTCTCGTGGACCTTTAACTGTCTGGAGGCGAAAGCTATGACCTTACCATACTGCATAAGTACACAACCCAAACCTTGACCCGAGGCGTCACTATATATCTGAAATCCATCTGACCCTGATGGTAAACTCAGAATCGGGGCGGTCATCAGCCTGGTCTTTAAGTCCTCAAACACCAACTCACACTCCACTGTCTAATTAAAAGTTTTACCCTTCCTGGTGAGCGAAGCCAGCGGTAAAACTATCTTCGAGAAGTCTTTGATGAATCTCCTGTAATATCCCTGTAAGTCCAAAAAGCTGCGAACCTCTATAACTGCTTTCGGTCTCGGTCAATCCTTTATTGTTTCCACCTTCTTCGGGTCAACGAAGAGACCTCTCTGACTGATAACATGTCCCAAAAATGCAACCTCTGACAACCAAAATTCGCACTTAGAAAATTTTGCATACAACTGATTCTTTCTGAGCGTCTCTAACACAGTACTGAGGTGAGAGATGTGATCTTCGCCACTCCTGGAATACACCAAAATATCATCTATGAAGGCGATAACAAAACGATCTAAGAACTCCTGAAAATCCCTGTTCATCAGATCCATAAAAGCGGACGGGGCATTGATTAGCCCAAACAACATAACCATGAACTCATAATGTCCGTATCTGGTACTGAATGTCGTCTTCTGAATGTCTGCTTCTCGAATCTTCAACTGATGATAGCCTGACCTGAGGTCCAACATAGAAAACGTGCAAGAACCCTCAAGCTGATCAAACAAGTCATCAATCTTGTGGATAAGATGTTTTTTATTAACTGTCAATTTATTTAGCTCGCGGTAGTCAATGCACAACCTCAGACTATCATCATTCTTTTTCATGAACAAAATTGGTGCACTCCAAGGCGAAGTGTTGGAGCGAATAAAACCCAGGTCAAGCAACTCCTGCAACTGGACCTTCAACTCTGCGAGTTCTCTGGAGCCATGCGATAAGGGAACTTGGCCACCAGTGCTGCTCCAGGTAGAAGATCGATCTGGAAGTCAATCTCTCTAGTAGGAGGGGCACCCAGTAATTTCTCTGGGAAGACATCAGGAAACTCCTGAATCACATGTACCTTCATCAAATCAGCATGGGCTTCTGCATTCATCATCACTAAGAAGGTTTCACAACCTTTGTTAAACCATCTAACATCCCTAACTGACGAGATAATCAGCTTAATGACTCCCTTCCTGCCCTGGAAGGTAAGAACAATCTGGTTGGGTCCTTCAAACTGTATCAACTTATCTCTGCAGTCTATCTTGGCGTTTACAGCCGATAACCAATCTATTCCCACAATCAAACCGAAACCCGCGATAGGAAGTAACAAGGCTTCTACAACAATCTCGGCTTCTCCAAACTGCACAGGTACCCTATATTTATCTTTGGTCTGCAAGAAAGATCCATTAGGCATTATGACTTCTAACGATACTGCCTCTTGAAAGACTTCTAATCTCAGCCTACGTACTGGAGATTTTAGTATGAACAAGTGCGAAGCGCCCGTGTCAAAGAGAATCTTGGAGGGTACATTATAAATCATAATGATGCCTACATGAATGATTGAACAAGAAAATTAACAGTATCACTAAGGAGGATGTAATTAAATTTTCTATATAACAGACACATTATAACACATACCTGTCACCACATCCTCCTACTCCTTGGCTTTCTGTTGTCCAAGGCTATAAGCTCTAGGCTGCACTGGTCCTCGTCCCGGAGTTGGTTTCACATCAGCGCCCATAGGTGATTTACCCTTATCAGTTCTACTCGGGCCACCAACCTCAAACTTCGACTACAAGAGAGGGTTACACTTAAAACAAACTAAGATGAGAAAGGTAAATACATTCTAATCAAACACTTAACTGAAATTACCTGATTCCCAGAAGTTCCCTGACAATAACGAGCTATGTGTCCAAGCTGCCGACACTTATAACATACCCCCGCTGTAGCCAAACACTCACCCAGATGGTGGCAATAACGCTTAGGACAGAGAGGGTAATCCTTGATCCTGGCCCAAGACTGATCACCTTTCTGGGCTCCTGACCTCTGCGGCTAGCTAGCGCTGACGAGAAGTCATTCCAGGTGAACATGTTTGCGGTACGATCTGATAACATGGGTAAACACAATCCATTGCGTTAAAAGGATAAAGAAAAACCATGGAAAGACAATTTTAAACTAAGTCATTTACGAGCAGTGTCGTCCGCCAATTGCCTGGTCCACCACTGATGGGCCTTCCCTTTCAGGAGAAAACCCGCTAACAGAACCTTCTTGTTCTCTGGCACTCCATCACCTCTAGCATTTCACGGGTCTTAATCAGCCAATCATCTGTCTCCATTGACTCCAGTGTAGTTGGGGGATGAAGAGCTCGAAGATTCCTCAGATAGCGCTCCATCCCTAAATCCCCTGCAGCTGACCCAAGAAGTGCGCCTGGATCTGTAGCAGACAGTGCATTTTTGAATTCCATCATGGCTAAGGCCACCACTCTAGCAATAATGACGACCATATCTGCTGGGTCTAGCACTGCTGGTGCTGCAGGTGATGCTGGTGTTGGAGGCTCTGCTTGGGTACTATTATCATCCATGACTATCTCAAGTGTAGTATTCTGGCGAGAAGGCTCGCCGATCCACTGGTACGCGGTGCCTATAACACGTAAGGAAATGAATTATTGGTGTACTTGACAAAAATGAAGGATCTATTATTAAAAAAAATTCAAACACATGCACAACTAAAATCTAGATAAAATTTGATCTCTATCGTCTCAAGCCTAACTCAGATGAAATCCTATAACTCTGTGAATTTTCTGGGTCATGAGATCCTAAACATGACTCTGATACCAATTGTAACACCCCAACCTAGTTTAACAACCCATCAGCCGTCCGATCGGGTCCAGCGATAAGATAAAACCAGCAACTGAAAGGGAAAACAAATTATATGAGCAACTCCAACAACAAGCTCATCCTAGGCACAGTTTCCTACTCGGGTCCGCTGTAAAAAAAACATGCTCAAACATGGGTCATCCCAAAGCGAGAGTAAGAAAAAGTATTCCTCCTAATGACACAAAATATTTTGAAAGAAATTTATTCATGTTTTAAAAATAATTTTTGTGCTATATAAGAACTGTATGCTAGTGTACTATGCATGATTTTCTAAACATAAAACTAGCAAAATAAATGATTGTTAAAATTACTCATAATGTATGAAGTTTACTCAAGTTTCGAATAGTTTGGTTAACTATGAGTTTCTAGGGCGGTCTAAACTTGAGTCCTAATTTCACTTATGGTTGTCCTTTAACAAAGTTCTAGGCAGAGTTGCTCCTACCGCGCAATACTAGTCTAACGATCCGAGTCCTACTAACGAACTCAAGTGTTCTAGTGTCTCAGAGACATACACTCAAATCTACTAATCTTCTAAATTAGGATACATCCCCCAAACAATTTTACTCGTAGGGTATATGACAACCCACAAGAAGGATAGCGCGCCTCTATCAAACACATGAGAACTCTACCGTGCCTACACAATATTTTCTATCTAATGCTACTTTGCTTGCCAATATGTGTGTATGATTAAGGCGGTTCACCAAATTTGTTTGAAACTACTAAAAACCACATTTTTAACTTTAATGATTCATGTTCGTAAATCTATACGAGTGACTATATTGTTCATATGGTCTAACTGTTTTAGGACGTGTTAACATTAAATACATACTTCATATACTAGCTACACAATAATTGCATTACCAATCTCTATTGATAGTAGAAATTTCATACACCCATATCGGTTTTTCTGAATTATACTGAACATTACTATACAAGCTATCTGATATGTCTAGCCCGAAAGAATAAGGATTTCTTACCGCGGTATTACGACGTTCGTACACCTGACGCGGCGACATAGCTTCCTTTGACAGAATTAAAGCCTAAACACTTCTGATTCAAGTCGGAACTTCACCTAAAATCGGATATATGACACAAACCCTAGTTAATTTATTAGCAAATTTCTAAGGTTCTACTAAATACTATACCTAAGCCAAGAGATAAGCAGTTTCCTGCATGATTATAACAAAAAGTGAAGCCTATTTAGGAGGGAAAATAAAAATCTTAATGCCTTGTTGGTCGGAACGGAGGTGCTAAACGACCTTCTGGTTTGGGCCCAACACCTATGCAGAACTCATAGTTCTCGACGGGAGTTCTGGTCTCGCTGTAAAGGAAAGAAAACGACCGATCAACACCAAAGAACACGACCAGCAGAGGGGTCGACTGTTGGAAGGGCCTCAGCGATTAATGTTTACTAAGCCTGAAAAGGTAGGGGCATTCTCTATAACTAACAGGAAGAGAGCAAACTACACCATCAAGGAGGCTGGAAACAGAAGAAAAATAATGGCATAACAATGCTCACCTGTGCAGTACCGTGGGTTTGGGAAACAAAATCACTGAAATCCTCTAACAAGAACCTCATCGAGGGCTTCTGAATGGGCAAGGAAAACAACCAAGGTCTGGAGTCGATGCAAAAATCCTAGAAGCGTTTTTTGGACGTAACAAGGTTACCAAAAATCTGCGCCCGAGCAACTGGAACTGTAGTGCCTAGCAAAGTCGATCGGCCTAAATACGACAACGATGACGCCAATTGCGGGAAAAACAACGATCGTCGACTGGGTTTAGGGCTTCGACAGTGGGAATGTCGTTGGGGAGGGATGTCTGCGAGAAGTATTACGAGCGGCGGTTTCCAAAGGGGAAGAAATAGGGTTACAAGAAACTTTGGGGTTTAAAACCAAGCGGTGCGGCTTAGGCGGTTACAGAAACCGTTAGATGGGCCCAACCGGTACCCCCGATAGAGATAAATTGAATTTTTTTATTTCAAAGCTGTCACTCCCTCTAACACTTAGCATTTATGCATTACAAGGTGCCATGCATGCAATCGTGCACCGTCATGCACATACCAGAGTAGGAGGTAACCCTAGACAGGGCTATGTGGCTAAAAAACTTCGATTTGAGTTCTGTCAGTTCCTGTGACCTCGTATAGTCAATACAAATGCGTTGGAATTCGTTCCGTTGAATTCCGAGGTCATATGGTGGATATGACCATTCCTCGTAAAGCGTTGCAAAAACGAGATTTTTGAATATCGAGCAAGAGAACTCCGACCCGAGTTCTGTCAATTCCTAAGGCTTTGTATGGTCGATACGAACGCATTGGAACTCGTTGCGTCGCAATACGAACTCTAACGGTGAATATAAGCGTTTTGATCATTTTAGTGCGCCACTACACGCAAATTTTGAGTACTTAGCAAACAAACTCCACTTCGACCCCGATCAGTGACATTGGATTCATATGTCAATACGAAGTTAACAGAATTCATCCCTGTCAGTTTCGATGACGGGTGGTCAATCCGTGGTCAAATTAAGCACAATCGTGCACCGTAAAGCATGCACACATTTCGATGACGGGTAGTCAATCCGTGGTCAAATTAAGCACAATCGTGCACCGTCATGCACCGTAAAGCGTGTGCACATCAATTGGGACACGACACCCCAACTTTGACCCGACCTCCCGATGATTTGGACCTACTTTGACTTTGACCAGCATGAGAGACCCACCCTAGGGTTGACTATGCTCAAACCCCCATAAAAGCACTTTTTTGGAATTTGTCCAAAGAGGAGTGCACCTCTTCATGAGTTGTTTGGGCCCTACCCTTTCACCCTTGGGCCACTAAAATGAGTCAGCAATGGGTTGAGAGATAGGCCATGGGCCAAGGTGAGGCCCAATCCCTCTTTTCATTCCTCTTCCTCAGTCCCAAAGCCCAAGCCCATCCTTGCCCAAGCCCATCCTTCCCCTCCCCTTGATGACTGACATCTGGCAGTCTAGGGTTTTAATCCTTGCCAGCTGTCCAGTACAACCAGAGGAGAAGAAACCACCTCCTCCTCATATTGTTTTAATCCCAAATCAGGGAATTGCAGGGGGAGGCCACCCCCTCAACCTATATAAGCCCATGCCCTCCTGCTCTCCTGCTCACTCACCTCAGGCAAGCCTAAACCCCCCCTTGCCCGAACCCTGGGTCGCCGGAAAACCCCGAATCATGCTATGGAATTTCGGGAGATAGGCCTTACAGGTTTTTGGTACCATGTTCGTTGGAAGATCCAACATTGTGGATATGTTTTAGAGCATGCTAATTGACCCTACCAACGATCTTCTCATCCCTTTTTAACAATAGCTAGCTCTATGAATGAAAACCTCCTCGATGAATGAGACCCGCTCTATGAATGAAGAACCCTTCTATGATTGAGACCCGCTCTATGAAAGAAGATCTCCTTAACAAATTAAGACACACTCCTTGGTATATGGTCACCCCCTGGTGACAATAAGTTAGATTGTAATAATGTTTGTTTATGATTTTTTTATAGTTATACTCTTAGTTTTAGCAGTTGTTGAGTATGAATTTGTTTTATCTATTCCCTCTGTTTGAAATAAAATAAGTTCAATATATTGTAATGATTATTTGTGGTCGTTACTTTATATCAGAAAAATGTCCAGTTTTTGCAGAATTAGTAGATTCGTTTGAATTGCGTTTGATGCCATGCCTAATTTGTAAACCTAAAACAATCATACTAATTTTAAAACTTTTTTAAGGCTCTAATAATTTAAAAGTTGTGAATATATGTTGTTTTAATAATTTGGAACAGGTTACATTATATTTAATGTGGAAGTCCTTTGACTTAATGAGCTCTAATAATTTAAAAGTTTATTTGAATTATTGAAGCACTGAAGAAGCTTACTATATTAATAATAACAATTATATGCAAATTGAGGGTTTTCTCCACTTGTGTCCTTGTCCTAAAATGTTCGAAAATTACCATGTCCATGTTTTTTGTATCTTGTTCATCTCCCATACTTATATCTCAGCATTATAGTTGCACTATTATTATTTTAGTTTTAGTACAGTTGTTTTCATCTTTATATTAAATTATGCCGTTTATTCATTTATGTACATATTTTGATATTGATATCAAGATGTTCTCCAGGATTGTATCTTAATCAATCTTATTTTTGGAACTAATTTTAGAAATATGACAGTTAAACGTACCTCAGAAGAGTTACTCCCTTGGAAATGTGGCTTTCTATGGATTAAGATGGCTTCTTTGTTTGGGCTTAATGGAAACGATGACACATTTTTTCTATTACAATGCCTTTGCAATTAGGTGAGACACTTCTTATTTAAATTAATTACTTTTTTATTGATAATAATAACTGCGTCTTGGTTGTTTTGCTTACTTCTGGTGCCTTCTAGTGGTTTATGGAGGCAATTGTCACCTTTTGAGATTTTCATCATAGGCTACGGGGTATGTTGCAATTTGAAAATTATCAGTCTCTGAAATATATTTAGTGTTATTACTTGTGCGTCTTGGCAGCCTCTTGCAAAAATGCAGGGTAAGGTTTGCCTACATTTCACCCTTGTGTTGGGACCCTCGCTGCGCGGGGATGCTTTGTGCGCCAGGATGCCCTTTTTTCTTTCTCGTGCTGATTGGGTAACCTTTCTACAGTAATATGGATGTAGGTAAAGGTTTTAAGTACTACTGATAGATTTTGGTTTGCTCATTTTATGTGAAGTGGATGCTCCCTGTCATTATTTTATGACATTTTTACTTCTTGGACCATAGGATGGACATCTTGTGGTATGATTTCATCAGTATTTGTGTTTTTTTTTTGATAGGTTATCAACTTTATTTGGCTGAAGTTCCTTCTTATCTGGCGCTATTTCCGATTTTGGTCCTTGGTAAGATTATGTGAAACTTCAATTTTCTTTATGAAGTTCCTACTCGTAAGTTACAGCTTTAAGTCCTGACAGTTTTAATATGTTTTTCGGAAACTAAGATGTGTATAGCTTGCAAATTCAACCATCCAAATGCTTTACTTAATTTATCAGAGATTCAGAGGTCATGCATTGCTGGATTTTTTTTTTCATTTGCAGCGGTTATTTGCAATTAATATTAAGCAAAATACCAAGCAGACTACCAAAATCTTGTGAATATTAAGCTCCTCCGTCTGGATATGAATTAATTTATTTCAAAATGTGTATGAACTATCCTTACTGACATAATTTTAAGCTTTATTGTGTTTTCTTCTGTACTATTTTCTTAAACATTCATTTCCTAAATATTGTAAATTTAATAAATGTGAAGCTGAATCATGAATTTATTAATTGTATGATTCCCTCGTAGGTTGCAGGAATCGAGACCATTGAAAACATGCCAAACTGTATCAATAACTGTTATAGCTTGGAGAGCTTTTGGAAGAGCTGGCATGCATCTTTCAACAAATGGATTGTTAGGTATACCAAAATATGTTTATGTTCTCAAACTTGCTATTTATATCCTTTTAACTCATGCAGCATACAAAATTATTGACAGATATATGTATATTCCCCTCGGTGGTTCTCGAAAAAAGCTCTTCAATGTGTGGATTATATTTACTTTTGTTGCATTATGGCATGATCTTGATTGGTAAAGTTTCTATCACATTTTGAAGTATCAACTATATTGTATATGTTACCGATGTTTTGATACTTTAATTATGTTTCCTGGTACTAAATCTTTTGCTCTTATACATAGGAAACTTATTTCATGGGCTTGGCTAACCTGTCTATTTTTGATCCCTGAAATAGTAATCAAATCATCAGTCGCTTCATTTACGGTATGTTCAAATTTTCCTTTTTGTGATGATATAAATTTGTCATGTAATAATGCCGATAAGTGAAAATTGTCAGACTTCTTTCTTTATAATTGTTGAAGCTCATTTGTAAAAAGCCCAAAAGTGAGCTCATTGTACATTTTCCTCTTTGTTGTATATAGTCCAACATCTCCCAGTGTATACTTCTCTTTCTCCACTTTATATAAAAATGAGAGTTCCTATGTAATAATTAGACATTCTGAAATAATAATTATTTAATTCTTACAGTTATAGTTCCATGCTATAACTAGTACATTTACTTGAATTGTTCACCTTTTTTGGTTTACTTTTCTCAGCCAAGAAGTGCTACTGGAAAGTTTGTGCTTCGTGAATTGAATGCTGTGGCTGGAACCATCACAATTACGTGTCTTATGGTGTGTTATCTGCCCTTTTTGTAGAAACTTCTCAGTAACTTTATTTTACATTCCATGTCATTAAGTAGATGCTGTAGCTAACATTTCATCCACTTTTGTTAATTTGAATCGTGTGAGTAGTTGCTGCACAACGTGCTATTTTCTGAAGGTTATTTTTGTTAGAATTGTAGAAAAAATGAAGTACAAAGCTTAAAATTTTACTACTTCATGTATATCAACTTACAATTCAAATATTTGTATGCATATTTATATGACGGAGGTGTGAAAACTCAACTTCAAATAAAGATGTGAGGGTAATCTATACAAGAGAAATGAGGTCCTTTACATGGGCTTTTACATGGTCTTATTTAGTTCTTCTATACTCCCCCGCGAGTTGGAGCATACAAATTGTAGGCACCAAACTTGGAAATGAAATGTCGGTATAGTGAGTGTGGTAAAGCCTTGGTGAGGATATTAATAATTTACTTGGCAACGGGAGCATGTCAAGAGTAAATTTGCAATGCTGGACTTTTTCCCAAATGAAATGACAATCGACTTCGATATGATCTGAATGGAACCACAATCTCAAATAACCTGATTGAACTTCTCAAACCAAGCCCGAGGGCATTGTTTGAGGCCATAAAGAAATTTTTTGAGATGACATACAACATACTAGAGACTCTCTCATGGTTTCATAACCAGGAGGTTGTTGCTTATAGACAATCTCAGCGTGATCACCATTAAGAAATGCACTCGTGATATCAAGTTGATGCAACAGTCAATGACGATGAACGACCAAGAGAATCTCTTTTCATAGTTGTTGTTATATTGTTGAGTGAAACCACGAGCCATAAAAGAAACTTTGAGGCACTCAACTATTCAATCAGGACGATGCTTCACTATAAAGATACATACATATACATCCCACAAGGGATTGGACGGGAGGAAGGGAGATAAGGTCACGAGTCTAATTTGCTCAGAGGGCATCCATTTCCTCATCCATCGTGGCCCGCCACCACGGATGTTGAAGAGCTTCCTACACAAAAGTGAGAATGAAAATAGAAGCTAAGAAAGTGACAAATCTGTGAAGTTCTGAAGATAAGCAGTGAAAGGATACATAATGAGAAATAGAGTGTGGTAGAAGGGATCGCATCCTGGGGGTAGCCATAATAGATCATCTGGCCATGGAGCGACAACAGTAGGGCAAACTATCGCAGGACATCAAACCGAGAATGACGACGAGTGTACACACGAAGAGGAGGTGTTGGGAGCACGAGAGGTGGTGTGGGGAGTAAGGGAGGTGCAAAGTTGTGAAGAGTGATGTTAGGACGCGAGAGAGAAGAGAAAAATTTATCATGTGCAGATGAGGGTATAATGGTTGATCCTAGAGGAAGGAGTTAAATTAAATCATTATTTAGGGTGGCATATTTGTAGCATATTGTAAAAGACCCATTATTAAAAACACATTCTTTTTCCTTGTTTTTGGGTCTTCACCCATTGTGTATTGTTAGAGAAGCCCATTTAATCTAGGCCCATTATGTATTTTTTATTGTTATTCTCTCTCCTTTTTAGTCCCACATCATGTATAGGACATTCCTCTCTCTTTCTCTCATCTATATATTTATACTCATTCTTTGTATTTTATACAAGTGAACATATATACAAGGTGGATTTTTCCCTTCTCTACATGGTATCATAACAACCGGTTCTCCTTGGGCGGCTTCCCTCTTCTTAACCGCCCATCCCGCGTGGTCCTCTTCCCTGCCTGCGGCCTGCTGCGGACTGCTCTTCTGTCCGCTGCCGGCTCTTGCCGCTCGGTCTCCTGCGGCCTTTTTTTCTCCTGTTCGCTCTGCGTTTCTTCCTCCGCTTCCTCTTCTTCTCCGTGGTTCCACCCCTCCCCTCAGGCTTCTTATAGCCTTCCCTCTCTATCCCGTGGAGTCCACCTCTCCTCGTTGCTCCTGGGTCAGACCGCTTCGCTCTCCTCCAGACCTCCCTCCCTTCTCGCGGCCTGCTCCTTCTCGCGGTCTCTTCTCACGGCCTGCTCCTTCTCGCGGCCTGCTCCCTCTCGCGGCCCGCTCTTCTCGCGGCCTGCTCCCCTAAGCGCTTCTACTAGTCCAGACCGCGATCTCTTCTCGCGGCCTGCTCCTGCTTGCCTCTAACGGCCTCTAGCGGCCTGCTCCTGCTCCTGCTCTTCTGCCGGGCTGCTCCAGCTTGCTGCGGCCTGTTTCTACTCGCCCTTTCTGCCTCGCCTTCCTCGCGGACTCTTCTTGTCCGTTGTGTTCTGCTTTCCGCTGCCTTGTCGCTGGAGTCCTACTCGCGACCTTTTACTCGTTGCGGCCTGTTCCTGTTCGCTGCGATCTGATCTCTCTTTCCGCTTGAGTCTTCTTTACTCGCGGTCTCTTCTCTCTGTCCGCGCAGCCTGTCTCTGTCCGCTGCTGCCTTCTCTTTCTACCGGTCTCCGCCTTTGGTCGCAGCTTCTTCCTGCCGCTGGTGTCTTCTCATCGTGACCAGGCGGTCTAGTCGCGCGGTCTCCTCGGTTACCGATCTGTTCTCCTAGCCGCATCTCTTCTTCATGGCTTCTTCTGCTGATTCTGTCGGAACGGCGGTTCCTCCTGCAGACCGTCCGGCCTCTATTCCGGAAGTGAGCGATGAGCTCCGTATCACTACTGTATCTCTGACCGGCAAGAAAAATTTTGTGGAATGAGCGCACTCTGTTCGCCGGGTTCTACAATCCAAGGGGTTTCTTCATCACTTGACCCAGGTCGTTACTGGTACTCCTACTGACGATTGGTTACGCAATGATGGTCGTGTGCAGACGTGGATCCTTAATTCCCTTGATAGCGAGTCTTATCGCCTGGCCATGTACCACGAGACAGCCAAGGGCATGTGGGAAGAGCTCCACACCCTTTACTCCGGCAAGGATAGTCTCCACCATTTGTACGACATTATCACTGCTCTTCAGGCCCTTGATAGCAGTGGCGCGACCGACCTGACCTCCTTTGTTGCCCAGACTCTGTCTCTGGTCGAAGCTTGGATCCAACATCAGTCTCATACTGTGGATCTTGCTGCCCAACGTGCCCAAAAGGAAGCTGTGGGTATAGCCATGATGATGGCTCGGGTACCCCATCACCTTCACAGTGTACGGGCTCACATCCTCTCCTCTATTATTACCCCGTCCTTCTCAGATGTGTGCTCAATGCTTCTCAAAGTCTCCCCGCCTCCGGATGTGTCTGGACCTCCTTCTCCGGCCCTTGTCCAGCAGGCCCCTGCTCCTTTATTGCCTCTTCCGTCTTCAGCTCGTGGAGGTCGCTCTGATTCTCGGGGTGGACGGCCTCGGCCCAAGTGCTCGTTCTGCGACAAAGACGGGCATCTTGAAGCCAAGTGCTATCGCAAGCATGGTCGCCCTTCTCGTCCGCAGGCCTCTGCTGCTGCCACCGACTCCTCTCCCGCTCGTACTGACCTCGACGAGGTTCGTCTTCAGCTCCAACATCTTCATGTACTGCTCAGCCGCCCGCTTGCCTCGGTTTCCTCCGCTGCCGCCATCTCCAATGAAGGTATCGCATGCCTCTCCTCTGGCCCGCGCTGGATCCTCGATTCTGGTGCCACTCATCACATCACCTCTGTTCGACCGCCTTAGTACTTCTCTTCACCTCACCCGAAGTACATTACTGTGGCCAATGGGGCATCCGTCCTTGTCTCTGGATGTGCTGATATTCCTCTCGCCTCCTCCCTTCTCCTGCGCTCGGCTCTTCACGTTTCGGGCTCTTCTTTCAATTTACTTTCTGTTGGTCTCCTTACTACAGATTTAAAATGTTCAGTGACCTTTACTTCCTCTTTTTTTTCTGATACAGGATCAGCAGACGCGGACTATCATTGGTAGGGGGCGGTTGCAGAACGGACTCTACCTTCTTGATGACTCTCCTACCCTCCTCGCATCTGTCTCCTTCTCGGATTGGCATCAACGTCTTGGTCATGCTCCTCTCCCAGTCCTCCAGAAGGCTCTCTCGGATATATCTCTTCCTGCTTTTCAGTGTGAAACATGTATTTTTGGCAAACAGTCACGTTCATCTTTTCCTTCTCATTGTACTCGGAGCTCCGCTCCTTTTGTTTTGGTACACTCCGATATCTGGGGTCCGTACAAGATCACTAGTATTTCTGGCTACCGTTACTTTCTTACATTTATTGATGATTACTCTCGCATGACATAGTTGTATCTCCTTCACGATCGTTCTGAGCTTCCCCGCGTCTTCAGGGCCTTCATTCTTGAGACTCGCACTCAATTCTCTGCGCCCATTCGCACTATTCGTACTGACAATGCGCGCGAGTACACTGGTCATGACTTCGCAACCCTCTGCTCCGAGTTTGGCATTATTCACCAAACATCGTGTGCGTATACTCCACAACAGGACGGTGTCGCCGAGCGAAAGAATCGTCATCTTCTTGATGTAGCTCGCTCCCTTATGCTTCAAATGCAGTTCCCAAACCATACTGGAGCTTTGCGCTCTCCACGACCAGTTTTCTTATCAACCGCCTACCAACTTCCGTCCTCCAGAATGCTTCTCCTTTCAGCCTCCTCTTTCCCTCCGCTACCTTTTCCTGTTACTCCCCGAATTTTTGGGTGTACTTGCTACGTTCACCACCTCGGTCCCTCTACAGACAAATTGGATTCCCGTGCAGCCTAAAATATTTTTGTAGGCTACTCGCGCACTCAAAAGGGTTATGTGTGCTATTCGCCTGCTACCCGCAAGGTGACTGTTTCTGCAGACGTCACTTTCCAGGAAGATCTTCCCTTCTTTTCTGCTCGGGATGTCGCTCCTGTTCCAGAGCCCGTCGTTCGTCCTGTCATCTTTGCTCCCCGTTCCTCATCATCTCCTCCTCTTGCCCAGCCTCCGGTCCGTCCACATCCACCTGTTATCCGGGTCTATTCTCGTCACTCTCCTCATCCCGTTGCCCCACTGCAGTCGGCTTCGACCTCTGATGCTCCACTACCTGCTGCTCCGGCTCTACCCTCCACCGCTCATCCAATGACAAACTATGTCTCTCTACATCGCCTTTCACCGCCGCTTCTTCACTTTGCCACAACATTATCCTCTGTTTCTGTCCCTAACTTTGTGCAGGAGGCGCTTCAACATCCAGGCTGGCGGGCTGCCATGGACGAAGAAATGACGGCCCTTTGGGCCAACCAGACCTGGGTCCTTGTCCCTTTACCTCCCGGTCAGCATCCTGTTGGGTGTAAATGGGTTTTCGTTATCAAACATGCTCCGGATGCCACTATTGCCCGCCTGAAGGCCCGACTGGTGGCCCGTGGTTTCACTCAGTAGCAGAGCCTTGATTATGAGGAAACCTTCTCTCCGGTGGCTAAGATCAACACTGTTCGGGTTCTTCTCTCCGTGGCTGTGCACCACCACTGACCCCTTCATCAGCTCGACATCAGGAATGCCTTTTTGAATGGAGATCTTCAGGAAACTGTCTACATGCGTCAACCGCCCGGGTTTGAGACCACGGGGGAGTCTCATGTGTGTCTTCTAAAGAAATTCATCTATGGTCTCAAACAATCCCCTTGGGCGTGGTTTGACAAGTTCAGTAAGGTGGTTCAGGACATGTGTTTCACTCGGAGCTCTGCATACTTCTCCCTATTCACCCGACACAGGGCAACTGGAACCGTCCTTCTGTTGGTTTATGTTGATGATATCCTACTTACTGGGGATGACTCAAAGGGGATTCAAGAGGTCAAACAACATCTCAGCACCGCGTTCCAGACCAAAGACCTGGGGTCTCTTCGCTACTTCCTCGGTCTTGAGGTCGCACGACGGCCGGATGGGCTTGTCCTCTCCCAACAGAAGTATTGTCTTGATCTTCTCAAAGACGCTGGCCAGTCTGGTTGCAAGCCAGCTAATACCCCGATGAAGGCAAATCACAAACTATGTGCTCATGCCTCTGATGATGATTTGCTTCTCCAGAACCCGGAATACTATCGACGCCTTGTGGGAAAGTTGATCTACCTAACGGTCACGAGGCCTAATATATCGTTTGCTGTTGGGGTTGTCAGTCGGTTCATGCATACTCCCCGGGTTTCTCATCTCCAGGCGGTTGAACGGATTCTCCGATACCTTAAGGCAGCTCCGGGTCAAGGGCTTGTTTACAAAACCTTCAACTCTGCTCCAGCATTGGTTGCTTATTCTGATGCCAATTATGCCGGTTTCCTGGATGATCGGCGGTCAACCGGTGAGTTCTGTACTTATTTTGGTGATCTCATTACATGGAAAAGTAAGAAACAAGCCGTGGTCGCTCGATCCTCTGCGGAAGCTGAATACCGATCGATGACATCGGTTGTCTCAGAACTCACATGGCTTGAAAATCTCCTTACTGACCTGGGAGTAAAACTTCCTTCATCTGCTGTTCTATTTTATGATAGTCAAGCAGCCATACACATAACAAAGAATCTGGTGTTTCACGAGCGCACAAAACATATCGAGGTCGACTGTCACTTTATTCGAGAGAAAGTTCAATTGAAGAAACTTGAATTAAAGCATGTTCCGGGCACTGATCAAGTTGCTGATATTCTTACAAAGGCTCTATCAAGTACCTTGTTTTACCAGTGTTTGTCCAAGCTGGGTGCATATGACCTATACGCTCCAGCTTGCGGGGGAGTGTTAGAGAAGACCATTTAATCTAGACCCATTATGTATTTTTTATTGTTATTCTCTCTCCTCTTTAGTCCCACATCATGTATAGGACATTCCTCTCTCTATCTCTCATCAATATATTTGTACTCATTCTTTGTATTTTATACAAGTGAACATATATACAAGGTGGATTTTTCCCTTCTCTACATGTATAAATAGAGGGAATTGCCCTGAAATGAAGTATTGAGCTCAATATCTTTGTCTGAATTGGTATTAGACATAGTTATCAAGGCGCGCGCCTAGGCGCGCCTGAGGCGCCGGGCGCACCAGGCGCAGCCCGCCGCGCCTCAGCACAGTTGAGGCGGGCGATGTGCCCCAGGCGCGCCTAGGCGCACGCCTTACAGGCTCCCAGGCGCTCTAAAGGCGCGCCCGGGCCTTTCAAGGTATTTTTTTTAAAAAACAATTTTGATATGAGCAAAAACATGATCTTAGATGCACCCGAGGCACCCCCTAGGCGCACTTGGGCGCCCAATTCGCTGAAATTGAGCGAATTCAACGTCCAATTCGCTGAAATTCAGCGAATTGGGCGCCCAATTCGCTGAAATTCCACGCATTGGGCGCCCAAATATTTGAAATTCCGCGATTTCGCTCAATTCCAGCGAATTGGGCGCCCAATTCGCACAATTCCAGCGAATTGGGCGCCCAATTCGCACAATTCCAGCGAATTCGCCCAATTCGCTCAATTTCAGCGAATTGGGCGCCCAATTCGCTCTATTTTGCGCCTCATGTGCCTCAGGCGCGCGCCTGCGCCTAGGCTCTAGGGACCCTTTGCGCCTCGGTGCGCCTTGCGCCTTTGATAACTTAGGTATTAGAGGAGTGCAGAGAGGTGTGGTCTTCCTAGTGTGACCGACCTATGTGCTAAGTCCGCGTGTGCGCCCTGTGCTCTCAGTCCAGGAGCTCTGGGGCCTTTCCGCTTCTTCCTCGTGTGCTCTATGCCATCCCATCTCTTACACAAGCTCGCGGTCTTTCCGATACGTGTGCGGCCATGCTACTACCTTTCTGCTACATGTGAGCTCGACTCCCTTCTGCTACGCGTGCTCTACGGCTCTGCGAACTGTGCACCCTGTGCGAGGTGTGCGTGCTCCTCGCCGTCTTCCCTGTCGTGTGGCCTATTTATTTGTTGCTGTCTGTCCGTGATCTGTGTGGTTTTCTTCTCTCAGCGGTTGTTCCTTCTTCCTCTAGGTGCAGTCTTTCCTTCTCAAGAGGAACTTGCAGCTTAATGTGATGTTAGGAATCAAGGTGTTATTTAACTGCTGAAAAGGAACTTGCAGCTTAAGCAAGTCTTTCTATCTACTGCAAACTTGTTGGAATTCTATAATATCCTTCAACAATGGGCTCTGCGAAAGCTTGTGATGCCTCTAGCTTCTTCTTGCGCGACCTCTACTTGAGCGGCCTCTGCATATGCGGTTCTTTCCTTCGTTTCGTGCCCCCCTAGCGCATTGTGGCGTCTTTCTTCGACATAACTAACTCCTTGAACTCGAGCATTTAGTCTCCCTCCTCGCTTATCTCTCCTTCGGGTAGAGAATTCTTATGCCCTCATGGCTCTTTCGGTTCCCTCCGGATTACAATTGTTTCTTTGGATGGAACAAATTACCTCAAGTGGTCTTGACCAACACAACATGTTATTTGCATCCATCAACTTTATGGCTACATCAATGGGACGGTTGTTCAACCTTCCTGTATTGATCCGGGTTGGTGAAAGTGGGACACTGAAAATTGCCTTGTTGTCTCGTGGTTGCTTCACTCCATGTCTCCATTTGTCTATCATAGCTACATGATGATGGAGTCGGTCTTTGATAGCTAGACTCGGCCTTTGACAGTTGAACGCGGCCTCGTGATCCTTATTTACATCTTGGTAGTTCCACCCAGGTATATGAGCTCACTCGACTTCTCTTTAAATTCAAATAAGGCACCTCTTATGTAGCCTCTTACTTCTCCGAGTTTGAACGCCTCTATCAAGAGTTGGACTACTTTGAATACTTCACTTCTGCTTGCACTGTTGATGCTTGTGCCTTAAAAAACACGGAATGATGTTATCGTCTCCATGTCTTCCTCATGGATCTTAATATGGAGTTCGATATGGTGCAAACTCTTGTTTTGAATCGACATCCTCTCCTTCCCAGTTCCTGCACATTTGTGCATGTTGGTGCAAAAATTATCACCGAGTTCTTGCACACTCGGCCACTAACTGGGGAGTACAATGGAGAGATCGCAGACTGCAACCGACCGGTTACTTTGACCCGGATCAACACGGTGAGCAGAAAGAGGGCGTAGAAAAGAAGGGGGTGTCGCTGACAGCTAGGAACAACAGAATGACCCGCCGCAGCGAATTTCTCTCTTGCGACATGCTTTTTGATTATATCAGGAAAAGATTACAAGTGGGGTGCGAACACTCTTGAGTATGCACAAATACAGGAGTACAAAAGTGAAGAAGGAAATTGGAAAGACTTAGTGTCCTCACTTACAATAAGGCAGGTTCTAGGCTTAGTCCGCTCTCTTCCGTTCGAGCACCCCCGATCCCTATTTATACTCGAGGGTAGGCTGCTCTGACGGTTCACGAAATGACTGGCATTTAATGCATCATTAATCATAGCATTAAATGCACAACCACCGAGGTACACAAAGAGTTGGGTGGCGGGGGCTGAGTGAAGAGACCACGCGTAACTACGCGATGCTTCCTGAACTTTTGCCGAAGAGAACAGTCCGCGGGGGCATAGGATCAATGCCCGCCGCGACCTCTTGGTTGGATCTCTGAATTGTTTTTTGAGGGGCCACCTGAAGAATGTCCGCGCCGACCACTGCATCGTCCAATCCACAGAACGGGGGTGCCCGTGGGTACTCATAGTGACTGCCTAGAGAGTATCCGCGAGCACCATGAATGATCACTTGGAGAGACTCGTCTCTGCCACTGTCTGATGTTGTCCTCCGTCGCAGGATTTGGGTTAACATAATCCTCGCAATTTTTGAGAGTCTGTGTGGTCTCTGAAAATGTAGATTGATAGCCGAAAAGACTGCGACTCGTGTTTAATGCTTCTTGGAAATCTATAAATAGTGCAGACCTTTGCCTAGATGAGACATATTTTAAAAAAATGTCAGTTATCTGTTGTGTTTGCTCTCCATGAGTATAAAGCAAACCCTGCTCGCTCATATGGGCTGCAAGCCGGATACCACAAAGAAAACTGATCCCAACAAACCAAGGAAACCCTCAAAACACCCCAATTGTTCTTACAAGAAGCAGCAGAAACCGTTGTCGCCTACGAGGAAGCCCGCAGAGAACGGGGCTAGTTCGATTGCCACCGTTTCTGAGCTCGTTGCGCTCATGGATGACCACCCTGACCTGGGCAAGGATTTGCAAGCTTACCGCCCTGTGGACATCCAAATTCCCGCCCAATCTTCCAACACTTCCCAAAAACTGAAAGAGCTTGCCAGGAAGCCAAAAACCAGCAAGACGAATACTCTTTCAGACGTCGCGCCCTCCGCGAAAAGCGGGGAAGCCTTGGCGAAGAACCTGTCGGACACTTCGAAGAAGCAAACTGCCTGGAAGGATTCAGACCTGATCCAACAATAGATTTCGCCGAAAGAAGTTGATCGCAAGAAGCACTCATCTGAGAAATCTATGGAGTCGAAGCGATCAGACGA
The DNA here is from genome assembly GCA_039583875.1 of Platanthera guangdongensis. Classification (NCBI taxonomy): domain Eukaryota; kingdom Viridiplantae; phylum Streptophyta; class Magnoliopsida; order Asparagales; family Orchidaceae; genus Platanthera; species Platanthera guangdongensis. The sequence goes on from CM077152.1 coordinate 169,620,433, forward strand.
GGAGATCGATGGGGACGGAGATGACGATGTGGAGATTGTTGACGACAAGTTCAAAGAAGAGTTCGGGAGGCTAAAGACGGACTCAGGAAAAAAACCACTCTGATAATCGTCCTCTTGCAGCCCACCGCGCACACTCCTTCAGATCTCGACTAGCAACTAGGGAAGAAGAGAAAGAGGGACGGCGAGCCGAAAGAGGTGGACACTTCGAAGGATCCAGAAGATAACCTTGATGCGGGTATTTACTGAAGACAACTTACTGCAACATGCTTGTTAGACATGACTATTAATTTATTTCCTTATTTCCAGAGAACGCGTTGGTGATAGTTGCACTCTAGAGGGGGCTCGAGAATGCTTGCAAGCACATATCCCGCCTGGAGGAGGGGATTGAGATGATGAAACAAGACGCCGCACCAGGCGCCGCACCTGCTCCGCGAATAGGCATTCCCATGGCGGCGTAGAGTTCAGCTCCACTGGAGGACGCTGCTCAGAAATATGCGCAAAAATTAGAGAGGACATCCGCGCCATACACACACTGATAGCCAAGTTAAACAAGCATCACGTGGGCATGGCGAGCGTGCTCGTTGAGATGTAGAATAGCTTGGCATTCGTGGGTGTGGAGTGGATGGCTAATACAGATGCTTAGAGAATGACAGACAATTTTATTTGGTTCTGTAATAATTAGTTTATTGTGTGGACAATGTTTCGGTGGACATCTTTAGGTGGACACTATATGTGTTCGCATACTTTCTATGCATGGATGTTTTTCTTTTATTTCCAATGCTTAATGCTCGCGAACATCTTACTTGTCAGCGGACATGCGCGCGATGTTTTCTTTTTGCAGGATAGGAAAAGGGTTTCGCTTGGCAGGCACTGCAGACACTTTCCACGAACGATAATCGTCCGCGACGTTTCATATTTCAAGGAAAAAGCTACAACTCCTATAAATAGATCGCCGGAGCTTCTCTTTTCCGGAATACAATCTTGAGTGCTATGAAGAATAAGCAACCACCCTAGGAAAGCACCACGTGAGCAGACTGCGCGACCGCGTTCTTGCTGCATGCCCCACCTGTGATCAGGCTATCCAAGGAAGAATTCACCACACACGTCTCTAAAATCCATTCGACTTTTGACACATTCATCGCGCGGCTTCCGGACCCGGCGAGCAACTTCACACGGTGTTCACAAATGTGCTTATCCTCCCCTTCGAACAATGTTACGCAGGATGGACCTTCCCCATCCTACCTGAGATGGTGGAAGTGCTTAACCACTTTGGGTTGATCCCGACACAGATCACTCCGAACTCTATTACAGTGGAGACCGCATTCTTCGTTTTCTCGCAGCTCCAAAGAGTCTGGTTTAGCCTATTAGTGTTCTGGAGACTATTCTCCATTCGAGCGATCGCGAAAGGGCAGCTGTACATAGTATCCAACATGTCGTGGGTTATGAACCTCCCAAACAAAGTTCGTGAGTGGAGATCAAGGTTCACCATGTTTAAGGCGGATTTTGGGGAACTGATTTTCCCTCACTCGCGAGCAGAGGCGGACTTTCAGAAGCTGCCTGTCGAAGGGGTGGAGAAGGACATCATAGAGTTCTTCGACAACCCCCCCTCCCCGACATCGAACACTACATCCCCCACCTAGAAGAGGTGGCGAATATGGTCACCACGGATTGTAAGTGGTTATTTATTTATGAAAATTTTCATACCTGCGGGATCTAACTTTTCAGACTTATAGTCGTTCTGCGGGCTCCAGCGAAAAGGCCCTATGAGCCCCCTGGCGAGGTCTTAACTGTCACCGAGAAGAGGATGGATGTGGGTTTGAGGGGTCCCGCTCCTCCGCGCGTGTCGGCAGTCATCCGTAGGGGCTGCGCGAACTCTCCTGCTGCCCAAGACCGGAGGTTCACGAGAAATGCCACTGATGAAGCGCGATATCTGTCCCCAGACTCTGAGGCCTTGTCGGACGTGCTCTGCAGCCCGTTGATGCTCCGAGACGCGGGTGCGATCACCCTTAGCACTAGCCTGACTTCTTGGAGAGAAAAGCAGGAGACGACTCCGCACATGCTGATGGTCTCCTCCGCGATTATCGGCGTGTAAGAACTTGAAGAGATGCGGAGCGTGCCGCGGACCAGCTATCGCAGAGGGCGGCCACAGCTTCCCTGAGGTCGCTGGTGTACAATAGTGCCTTCTGGCGAGCTCTGGAGCAGACCCGGTATGCCTTGAGGCAGTCTCAGGAAGAGGTAGTCCGCCTGCAGAACAAGCTAAGGGAAAACTCCAAAGCATGAAAAACATCATTCCTCGTACCTTTAGTTGCGACCTCTCGACAGTTTTCTTTTTATCTGCCATGCGAGCTTGGCAGCTGGCAACCCGATGTTCATGAGGGAAATACTGAGGGTAGGGAGCAAATCCGGGAAGATCACCCCGGGACATCTGCAGACGCTCGGTGCCATCAAGCTTGAATTTGTGAACATCAAGTACATGGAGCTATTCCCCAAAGATGCAGAATTTTCCTTCGGGGACTCTGACGTTGTGGAGTCTGCTCATCGTAGCAACATACCATTTCCCACGGTCACTCATCACCCAAGGGCTCGAGTAAGAGATCACGGTCAGAAAAGACCTCGAGAGAAAACAACGAGCTATGATAAGATAGGAGGATCGAAAACTTCCTCCGCGCTAAGTGCAGGGACGACACTTACCCGCCCAAGCTACCTTTGAAGAAAGCGAAGCGGGATCGCCAGCCTGCGTGATTGCCCGTGGCGGTCAGGATTCGCATCTTGTCCGAACTGAAGTGCAACTATCCGCACTTAAGAGCCCTCGTGCGGAACAGAAAGCGGAATACCTCCAGGGAGAAGGCTATCTGCTGCGACCTTAGGTAAATTGCAATGGACATAATAACTACAACAGAGTTTGGCGACAGCTGGGCAGGCACAAGCCCATAATAGTCCATCACCTCCACCACCATCAGGAAAGTAGGGAGAGTCCACCCCGCTTCAATGTGGTCGAGGGGAATCGTGAGTTCGCCCTCGAAAACGTTATTCACCCTCTCGTCCTTTTCCGGCGGACGCGCGTAGAGGTGCTCGCTTAGCGGGTGTCTCGTAAGGAAGACAACCAAGCCCGCGCGATGTAGTGTTGAGCGGGGTGGACTGTCGCTCAAGAAGGCAATCACGCACTTAAATTTAAGCGGGATGGGAGCTCGCGCCATTTTGTGGGAGGAGACTACTACGCTTGTTCAGAATTAAAGATGTGGTGGGGTCCCCTATTTATAAAGATTGTCTGAGAAAATGAAGCGGCGCCAACAGATGACCGTTTAAGGGGTGTTCGCTCATAACCGTGTCTCTGAAGAGCTCTCAGCCGTGCGATAAAAATATCTGCTGGTGAAAGATCGCGAATACGGTTCCCAGAAGAAATAAATATCAAGGGAAAATAAAACATGTTTATTGTAGAATTGTTAACGGTAACAATTTGTGGAAGAGATAATGTCCAGTATAAAATAAGTGGACATTGTTATAATCGACCGTCAGAGTGACCGGCCCGGACCCTCAACTCGGCAAAATCTGTATCCAGCTGGGAGATTCGCGCCTGCATCTGCGTGAGGACCTCCCGCAAAGCGCATAAGGTCACCGCAAACACTTCTCCTTCAAAAGAGGGGTCTGTGCCGCGCAGGTGAGCAAAGGGTAAGTACTCAGTTACATCGAATATTATTGAGATATTTTGCAGAAAGGATATACCTCTCGCTGCGGGCACCAGATCCTCCGCCTCTGTATCCCCCTCTCAGAAAGCGTCAATCAGGGTGGTCGCTAGCGCTTTCGAATTGGTCGCGTTGTCGTCACCTCCGAGGGAGCCGAGGATGTTGAAGTCAATTTGTGGGGGATCTGATGCCCGCGCGGGGCAGAATACGGGACATTTGTCCATTTCAGGGTCAGTACACTTGAGGAAGGTCCTCCGCAAAATTTCCATGCGCCTGTGCGTGGCCTGCAGTTGTGTGTAAGATCGCGACTGCTCCCCTTGATCCGCCCCTACGACAGGCGGGATGTTAACTTGCCCTCGGAACTTCGGTAAGCGTGCAAGAGCGTCCACGCGATTGCGCACCTGCTGCCTCCCGATCACTCCCTGGTCAACAACGGTCTTCGCAGGCTTTGCCCGCTTCAACGGTGGATCGCCCTCAGGTACGTTCCCCGATGTTTCCTCATCATCCACAGGTACCCTAGTTGCCTCTTCTTCCAGCTGCGTCATCCTAAGCCGAGCCTTCGCCACGACGTCCTCTTACCGGTTCTTGCCGGTTTCTTCTAACGTCGCGCGGGAGATTACTCCCTCAGATACACCGAAAGTGAGAGTCCCTGCCGAACTGTCAGCCGTCGGTGCATCCCCAGTGGCGGTCATAGCCATTTGTAGGAAGTACGCCGTTTTCATAAGCACCTTGTCCCTAACGGCATTGCGGATGATGGGCCCCCTTACCGGGTCTAACTTTGCTCGGGGAGTCTCCTCGGTCATGGTGGTTTTCGAGGTGGAGCTCCTAGCATTCGCCTGCATTCTGATAGGGCGAGCTCTCTTGGTTAGGGTTTTCCGCAAGTACTCTTGTAGGCTTGCGCCGCCGACGCAACTCTAGCTGGGAGTTGCGGCGTCGAAGTTCTAGTCAGTTTGCTTATCCGCGCAATTAGCCACTCCAGGGCGTCTTGATTCATACCAACCATTCTTGCTGGCTGAAGGTCGCCGAATCAAAGTTTGAAAGGAATGGTTCGAGGAGCGGGCCATTCTGTGCTATTTATAGATCTAAAGCATCGCGGGATTCAGATCACAGTCTTCGCGGTTATCAGTCTACTTTTTTGGATCACGCGCGGACTCCCAAAAAGTGTGGGGATTATGTTAACCAAAATCCTGCGGCGGAGGACAACATCAGACAGTAGCAGGGACGAGTCTTTCCAGGCGGTCATTCATGGTCCTCGTAGATACTCTCTATGCCGTCACTTTGGGCACCCCCGTTCTGTGGCTTGGAGCTGCAATGGTCGGCGCGGACACTCTTTAGGCGACCCCTTGAAGGACAATTTGTATATCCAACCAAGAGGTCGTGGCGAGCATTGCTCTTAGGCCCGTGCAGACTCTTCTCTTCGACATCAGTTCCGGCGGCACCGCGCGGTTATGCGGGGCCTCTTCTCTCAGCCCCCGCTGCCCAACTCTTCGTGTACCTCGGGCGGCTGCGCATTTAATGCCATGGTTAATTAGGCATTAAATGCACGTCGTTTCTTGAACCGTCTGAGCAACCTATCCTCGAGTATAAATAGGGATCATCGGTGCTCGACTGGAGGAGGGCGGACTAAGCCTAGAATCTGCCTCGTTGTAGGTGCGGACACTAAGTCCTTCCTCACTTTTGTACTCATGTATTCGCGCATACTCACGAGTGTTCGCACACCCCACTTGTAATCTTTTTCCGATATAATCTAAAAGCCCACCGCAAGAGAGGCATTCGCCGCGGCGGCTGAGTCTATTGTTCGCCGCTGTCAGCGACACCCCCTTCTCTTATGCACCCTCTTTCTGCTCGCCGTGCTTTCCAGGGGAAAAGTGACTGGTTGGTTGCAGTCTGTGATATCTCCATCGTACTCCCCAGTTGGTGGTTGAGTGTGGAAGAACTAGGTGACAATTTTTGCACTAATAGTTCGAACACGCGACCTTCAATACTTTCTAAAACTATGCATGAAATGACTGTCATTGTCAGCTACAAACATTTTGCTAAGCCTTGTTACAGTTAGATAAATGAGTTTGGCAAGATAACACCTATAACGAGTTACATCCTGAAGAAGCGAGGATGTTTCATCCAGGAGAATGTCGATCCTTGTGAGCATAGGAGTGCGAGTTGGCTTTTCCCATGTCAGTTTGTATCCTCAAAATTGTTCATGTCATACTCCTTTGTGATAATGCAATATTTTTGTTGCACCTGGAAATCTCAATATCAAGGAAGTATCAAGAAATAACCATATCTTTCATCATAAAGTGTTTTTGCGTGCACACTTGTTTTTTTCTGTCATAAACTTCATCACATGTAAGAACAAAGAATAATGTCATCTACATAGCTCGAGAGAACCAAACATCTTGCATTCTTCTATCTCACAAATACTGAATTATTTGCATGATTTCGATAATCCAACAATGTGAATGACCTAATTGAACTTTTCAAACTATACTTCTGGGCTCTGTTTAAGGCCCTAAGTAACTTCCTTTGTTTGTAAACCTAAACCTCTTTACAGTTTGCTTGGGTACAATATCTCTTTTAAGATCAACATACAAGGAGACATTATTTACATCAAGTTGAACATAAGTCAACCCTTGATGAGTACAACAAAAAACAAACTAGCATAGTTCCAATGCGAGAAAAAAGAGATAAGTGTCAAAGATGTAAACTCCAAATGTCTGGTAATGGCTTAGCTATGAGCCTAGATATGTGTATGTAAACCTGTCTATTTGGTAGGAATTTGATGACAGACTCATTTGCAACCAATAGGTGTAGGAACATGATCTCAAGTGTCACGGGAAAGGAGAGCTAACATCTCATCCGTAGTTCTTCCAACAAGGGATGGTCATAGCTTCTCAATAGATTGAAGCAATAGTAATATCTGATAAGGACAATGCAATCTTGCTACAATGAGTACCTAGACACTCATAAGAAGCCATACTAGAAATAGGGTGTTGAGTACAAGACTCAACACCCTTTCATAGGGTAATAGGGAGGCTGTAATTTGAAGATACTGGTCGCGTTGAACCTTCAAAGGAAGGAGATGATGACGTATGAACTAAGAAATGAAATATTGGAATAGGAGGAATAGGGACATGGATGAGGATGTCTCCTGAAAACATGAAATATGGGAGGAGCTACAGATGGTAGATGACATAATAGTGGAGATGGAGGAAGATGATGAAGTGCAAGATCTAAAGACAGATGATGAATGATAAGAATAAAGTTCATCGGCTTTGAGGATGGTATACCACATGCAGACATAGGAATAGAATCCATGGCAAGGGATTTTCCCTTCTTGGAGAAATATGGAGTGGACTTAAAGAAGTTGGCATTAACAAATACATACTAATATCTTGAGAGGTGGTCAATGCAACGACATTACTTCTAGATTGGAGATTAACCCAAAACAATACATTTAATGGCATTGATGATAGCTTGTCACATCCTTAAGTAGGAACGCGAACAAAAGCAATGCAACCAAAAATGTGATAAGTGGAAATAGAGGTGGATATGAAGAGGATAGATGACGACATACGATTGATCATATAACATGATACAAGAATGACATGGCCCCAACATGACTAGGAACTCTCATCTAGTGATCTTTTAGGAGGTTTAGGGATTAGGGTTTATCAGGAGAACCTTTAATGTACTATAATTCATAACCACATTAATGGTGACATTCTCTAGGAGTACGCATGTATTGACTAACTTTCCCTAATGCAAATGAAATGTAAGGTTCTGGTATGGTAAGGTATACTAATTTCCCAAGTAGGTGTTTATACTGAGTAACTAACATCTTAGAGTAATGGAGATGTTTCATCCCATAGATTATCAATCCTCATAATCATAAGAGAGCGAGTAGGTTTAGCTCCGAGTAAGTCGGTCTCAAGAAGATCCATAGCATATTTCCTCGGTTATATCACAATCTCTTTGTTGCTTTTGGAAATATCGATACCAAGAGAGTATCGAGGAGCTCCCATATGTTTCATCACAAAGTGGTTACTCATATACACTTAGGTTTCTTCTATGTCAGACTCATTATTGCTTACAAAGAACGCCATCAACATAAATTAGGAGAACAACAAGTCATTTATCTCTCTCACAAATATTAAATGGTCGGCTTGACTTAGATGAAAGTCTAACATTTTTAATAGTCTAACTGAACTTGTTAAATCAAACATTGATGTTCGGTGTAAGTCCATAAATTGTAGTTTGCGTAAAAGGAGACTCCCCTTAGCAATGTTCCCTGGAGGTTACTCCATGTACATTGTTTCTATGAGATCTCAAGACATTCTTGACATCAAGTAGGAACATATGCTGGTTCTTGTTGACAATAACAAAAAATAAGACTGGTATAAAACCATTGTGAGCCACTGGAGAAAAGGTGTCATAGAAATCAATCTCGCACGTCTATGTATAGCTTTTGACAATAAATATGCACATGCACATGTCAACTTGTCCATCTGAATTTTTTTTTATGACGAAGGTCCAAATACATCCAATTATATCACCATCTGGGTTGTAGGGGCATGACTCTATGTACAACAAGAAAGGATAGCAGACATCTTATCCATTACTGCCTTCGAAGGGGGATGACCATTTTTTTGTATAGCGAAGGAATAGTGGACAATGCTGACTCAAACTTACCGTAAGAAGTACTAAGATACTAAAAAGAAACCACATTAACAACGAGATGCTGAGTAGAACTTCTAACCCTTTTCTAAAGGGTAGTGGGGAGGTTGACATCTAGTGATACCCATGGAGCTAAATCTCCGGAGGGAGGAATTACTGGCCTAGGAATTTAGGAATGGACTATAGGGGTGGAAGGACGAATGTGGTCAAGAGGATAAGGATGTCTATGGAAGGCACACTTGATTGGATGTTGAGTGTGACAGGGATGAAGTCTGGGATTTGGTGGTTGCGAGAAAATCTAAATAACAAGTTTTGCATTTCACAAAAAGTTAAGTTACATGAGTATGACCCCCTATTTATAGGGAGAAGGGAGAGAAGGAATATACAACAAACGATGTGGGACTAATAATACAACATGCAGATAAGCAGTTAAAAATTCCAGACTGATATAACTGAGCGGTTAAACAAACTATCCGCTCCACACAAGTAACCGTCGGTCTCTACGCAGTCTGCTGTCGCCGTCCTGATCAGCAGTCTGCTCAACACAAGTAGATAGATTCATAGGACCGCCGGACTTCAGGTCAGCTCCCTTGATCATCAGGTCGTAAAAACCGCCTCTACTCGCAGCTTCAGCTCTGCCTAGCTTCAGCTACTCAGACCACGACCTCTATCCGCGACGACTACAACCTCTTGTCCGCCAAACCCGCAACAGGGTTGAATGATCCCAGGCTGGCTAGAACTCTGACCAGACCGGACAGAGGCAGTCCGCAACACGGAACAAGACCGCCAAGGCTAACCGCCACTATCAATCCGCCAGACCGCCTGGTTCAAGCTGCCAGAGCGCCATGCCTCCAGACCATCTGGACCAAGCCACCAGACCGCCAGGCTGTCAAACCGCCAGACCGTCAAACCGCCATGCCGTCAAACCGCCAGGCCGTCAAAACGCCAGGCCGTCAAACCGCTAGGTCACCCGACCAAACTGCGAGACCGCCAAGCTCCACAAAATCTAACACTCCTGCTCAAGCTGGAGCATATATGTCAACCATGCCCAACTTGTCACAAACATTTTAAAGAGAGGCGGACATTGGTTTGGTAAAGACGTCTGCAAGCTCCTTGTCAGAAGTGATGAATGAAGTACAGATTTGATTTCTCAGAATTACTTCTTTGACAAAGTGACAGTCAACTTCAATGTGTATTGTCCTTTCATGAAAAAATGTATTCTTTGATATATATGTATAGTAATCTGGTTGTCACAAAACATAGGTAAATGATGGTCATATATCTCCCCCAAGTCAAGCATAAGGGCACACAACCATTTCAACTCGCAAGCAGTCGATGTCATGCTTCGATACTAAGCTTCAATGCTTGATCGTGACACAATAGACTGTTTCTTGCTTTTCCAGTTGACAATATTTCCTCCTATAAATGTGCAATAACCAAAAGTAGACTTTCTATCTTTTTTATTTTCAACATAGCTAGCATCACAATATGCTTCTGCCTTCAGATGATTATGTTTTTGAAACACTAACCCCTTTCCTGGAGACCATTTCACATACTCCAGAATTTTCAAGGCGGATCGAAGATAACATTCTTTGGGAGCTTACATAAACTTACTGACCTTCCCTACCGAATAACAAATGTCAGGTCTGGTAACAGTCAGATAGATGAGTTTTCCCATGAGTCATCTGTATATAGTATTATCTGAAATAAGAGGTGAATCCTCCGTCCAACTCTTGTCCTCACCAACGGCCACTGGACAACGAACAAGTTTTGCTCCAAGAAAACCAGTTTCTTTCAAAAGATCTAACACATACTTTCGTTGTGAAAGCACCATAGAGTTGTGTTACCACAAGATTTCTATCCCAAGAAAATACTTGTGAGATCTCATATCTTTTGTAACAAAATGTTGTCGAAGATGTCTATTTGCTAGATCAACTTCTTCCTTATCATCACCAGTAAGGAGAATATCATCAATATAAACAGCAAGAACCACAAGCCCTTTAGTAGTCTTGTGAATAAAAAGAGTGTGATCAACAGAGCTCCGAGTGAAGCCAATAAGAGAGACAACCTTGCTGAACTTGTCGAACCAGGCCCGTGGGCTTTGCTTTAGACTATAAATTACCTTTCGTAATTTGCATACCTGAGACTTACCCTGAGCAACATACCAAGGAGGTTGCTCTATGCAAACCACCTCTTGTAGATCACCATACAGGGAGATATTTTTTACATCTAATTGATACATCTCCCAACCTTTATTAACCGCTACAGAGAACAAAAAATAGATAGTGCTGATGCTAGCCACTGGGGAGAAGGTATCAAAAAAGTCCACACCATATATTTGCGTAAAGCCTTTGACAATAAGCTTAGCCTTATAGCGGTCAATACTGTCATCCGGATGAAACTTGATGACAAAGACCCACCGACAACTAACTACATCCACACCTAGAGGAGTAGGGACAAGAGTCCAAAAGTACCTCTTTCGGTTAAGGTCTTCATTTCTTGATCCATTGTCGCTTTCCAATGCGAAACAGAATGAGTCTCCTGATAGTTAATCGAGACAGCATTTGCTGAGAGAGCAAGGGCAAATCTCCTTCCAGCTAGGGATAGACGAGCATAGGATACAACATCATGAATGAAATGTTTAGTGCACGTTCAACCCTCTTCTGTAGAGCAATAGAAAGGTCAAGATCCGACTTGTCTTTTGTAGTAGATCCATCCGTCAGAGAGATTACTGGCTCGGGATCTGTCAGCAACGACTCCAAAGGCAAGGGAGGATCAGAAGACAAAGACGAAGATAGAGGAACTGGTATGGGAAGAGGAGATAATGACGTAGAAGGATGAAAAGAAGCTGATGAAGGAGCGGAAACAATAGGAAGAGATGGTGAAACATCAGATAGTGAGGAAGTAGAAGCTCGAGAAAAATAAGACCTATCTTCAAAAAATGTAACATCAGCAAAAACAAACTGTTTCCTGAGCAGGGGATCAAAACACTGATACTCCTTTTGGGTCGGACAGTAGCCCAAAAAGATACTTTACCGAGCAAGGTGAAAGTTTGTCACGACCAGGAGAAGGAGAATGCACAAATGTTGTGCAGTCAAAAACACAGAGAGGTAAAGAAAAAGGTTGAGCTCCTAGATGTAAAACAGAGAATGTGGTGTTACCCTGAAGAATCAATGAGAGTATGGTTGATGAGATAACAAGAATAAAGCACAGCATGTCCCCAGTACGATTGGGGAATATTCATCTGCGTGAGAAGGGTCCGAGGAACATCCATGAGATGTTGATTTTTTGTGCTCAGCAATCCCATTTTGCTGAGATGTGTAGGGACAATTAGTTTGATGAACTATGCCCCAATGCATGCAAAAATTGGAAAATTGTTGACTAAGATATTCCCGAGCATTATTCGTTCGAAGAATTTTGAGAGAAACATCAAATTGAATTTGTATCATTATAAAAGGTCGTGAACATTGAACAAAGTTCAGAATGTTCTCTTAAAAGGCACAGTCAGGTACAACGAGAGAAATCATCAACAAATGTAACAAAATATAAACTCCTACCAACAATCCTAACAGGAGTAGGACCCCAAACATCTGAATGAACAAGTTCAAAGTACGAGAAGAACTTTGTCCTTGTCTTGCGGGAAAGGAAGAACAATGATGCTTGCCAAGTTGGCAGGCGTCACAGTTCAAAGAGGAGACCTCCTTAGGCAAATTCGGTAGGAGTTAGTAGATGAGACGAGGAGGAGGATGTCCAAGAGGAAGATGTCATTGCAAAAGAGAAGTGGAGAAAGCAATGACATTGTCGAGGAAGAAGAGCTCATTGCTTTCAGTCTCAGTAGCAATCTTCTCATTGGAGTGTGGATCCTGAAAAGAACAAGTAGTAGATGTAAAGGTAACCGTGCAGTTCAATTGTTTACAGAGAGCAGGAACATAAAGTAAATTGCACGAAAAAGACGGGATATAAAGTGTGGCCTCAAGCCGCAGAGTCGGAGTGACACAGACTGTACCAGTCTCGCATACTGAAGACGAATTACTGTCCGCAACAAAAACGGGATGAGACCGGTTATGTTTGTCCAAGCAAGATAATAAACCAGGATCACCTGTCATGTGATTAGTAGCTTCTGAATCAATCGGCCACTTACCCTGAGTGACTACGTTAGCACTACAAGAGGAAGAAAAGGCACGAAACACAGACTTCTTCGTGTTGTCTCCTGCAGACGGGCGAAGATGAGGATATTTAGCCTAGCAACGATCAACAAGATGACCCGTTTTGCCACAATGAGAGCAGACATGACGAGACACATCACGCCCACCAGTATGACCTCCACGACCACTAGAATTACCAGAGAGAACTTGATGAGCAAATGTGTCAGGATGGGGTGGGGAGGCAAGCAGAGGGCGCTGAAGAAGAGTGGTAACAACTGCAATACAGACAACAGTAGTATCAAGAGTGGGAGAATCAGTTTCGCCAAAAAATTGTTGTCATATCATGTCATAAGATTCCGAAAGGTGAAGAAGATAACACATAACCAGAAGCTTCTGAAAGTGTTTGTGCTGCTCAGCTATATCAATGGAGAATGGATGATGTTGTAAAATTTTAGTGCCAAGATCTTGCACCTCCTGATAGACAGCAGCATGAGTCAAAGTAGGGTGAGCAAACAAATCAGCATATAACATGTGTATGCGGGAGGTCTGAGCGCCTTTCGAATACAGAGCAACAAGATGAGTTCAAGCGGCTTTAACAATCTCATCATGTTGAATAACAGGGAGGCACTCATCGGGGAGATTATTGGCAAGCCACATCCTGACCAAAGTATCATTGACATCCCAGTCATCAAAGGCAGCAGATCCACGAGCGGGAGGATCATCATTGAGATGATGACGTTTGCATTGAGACCTCAACAAGAATACAAACGAAACGCTTCAGTCGAGATAATTTGGGTTTGTCAACTTGGAAGCAATTCCAAGATTGCAAGAGAGAGTAGAAACAGTTGGTGCGGTTTGAGAAGAAGATGCAGATACACTGGAAGAATAATCTGTATCTGCCATGAAGAAGGCGGCTAGAAAAAGAGTCCGCGCGATTAAAAGCAAAGCACATCGGGCTGTTAGAGAAAAAAACTGGAATCCGCAGAAACTGCAGAAACAGGAGAAACCGGAAGGCGGGCAGTTAGAAAACCGGAATCCGCAAGGATCACAAAAGAGCAAAGAGGGCGGTTAGAAAATCGAAAACCGCAAGGATCACATCAAAACAAAGCAGGCGGTTAGAAAACCGGAAACCACAAGGATCGGGTGAGCTTTGATATCATGTGAGAAAATCTAAATAACAAATTTTGCATTCCACAAAAAGTTAAGTTACATGAGTATGACTCCCTATTTATAGGGTGAAGAGAGAGAAGTAATATACAACAGACGATGTGGGACTAATAATACAACATGTGGATAGGCGGTTAAAAATTTCAGACCGCTATAACTGAGCAGTTAGATAGACTGTCCGCTCCACACAACTAACTGTTGGTCTCTACTCAGTCCGATGTCGCCGTCCTGATTAGCAGTCCGCTGTCGCCGTCCTGATCAGCAGTCCGCTCAACACAAGCGGATAGATGCATAAGACCGCTGAACTTCAGGTCAACTCCCTTGATCATCATGCATCAACAACCGCCTTTGCCCGCAGCTTCAGCTCCGCCTCTATCCGCAGCTTCAGCTGCTCAGACCGCGACCTCTATCCGCAGCGACTACAACCTCTTGTCCGCCAAACCCGCAACAGGGTTGAATGATCCCAGGCTGGCTAGAACTCTGACCAGACCGGATAAAGGCAGTCTGCAACACAGCGGAACCAGACCGCCAAGGCTAACCGCCACTATCAATCCGCCAGACCGCCAAACCTCCACACCGCCTGGTTCAAGCCGTCAGACAGCCAAGCCTCCAGACAGCTTGGACTAAGCCGCCAGACCGACAAACCTCCAGGCCGCCCGACCAAACCACCAGACCACCAAGCTCCAGAAAAGCTTACAGTTGTGGAGAGGATAGTGGGGAAGTGTCTGAACTCATAATAGGCTCGAGGGAAAGATACTTGCCTTTATCATAGTAATATGGTGTGGATTTAAGAAACGTGACATCAGCATATACATTTGGCGTCTGGTAAGTTGATCGATGCAATAATACTTTTTTGGTTGAAGAGTTACACAAGATGATGCATTTGATTACACGAGCTGACAATTTGCTACGGCCATGAGAAGGGACATGTACGAGTGTGATACATTTAATCATATGAGGTGCGAGCAAACATGTGGAAACATCCAGTTGAAGAATAAAAAAAAGGGGATTACTCTTTGTAGGTAGAGGACGCCATGCAATTCATTAAATATCATGAAAGAAGAATAACGTAATCAAAATATTACCTGGGAACTTTCATTTGACACATTAAGGTACATCAAGTAGATGACGGTTCTTCTTTTCTGCTGCATCATTTTGTTGTGACGTTTAAACACATCAGGTCTTATGATATTACCATGAGATGTACGAAATTGAGAGAATATGACACTTATTTATTCTTTGACATTATTATTACAAATAGTTTTTTATTGAATTGCTAAATTGATTTTTCATTTCATAATAAAGAGGATTGAAAAACTTTGAATGAATCAGATCTATCCTTAAGGATGTAGACTCAAGTAACTTGAGAAAAATCATCAATATGAAAAGTACAATCTTTGTTAATCTACTGACGTAGTAGGACTAACAATGAAGGAAGCTGCTGCAAGATCTATCATGGTCGGCAAGGGATGATGATGTGAGTATAGGAATGAAGTTGTCTGTCGGTGCTGACGAGAATGACAAATGCTTTACTGGATACATGGTCCTCACTCTGATACCATGTTGTGTCACGAAAAGAAAAATACTATTTATATTTTTATTACTAATATTATTCAACTCCTCTGTAGACATATTATGAAGGGCTTACAACAAAGTTCTATAGGAGATGTGGGGCAAAAATAACAAATACAAAATAATCGGGACCTAATCATGTAACTAAAATTAGTACCACTGAAGGAATGAAACCCTAGCAGTGAAATAAATAAAGTCCTCCCAGCTCAATACATCACCTTTCTCGTGTGGAAGGTCCTAAAAATAATAAAGAGAGGGAAAAACTACGCCACAACAGTCTAACCTTTTTGTTATTGCACTAATAAAAATAAGTCTATATGGAAAATTTAACATAAAGTGCATTCTCCTGTGTGAAAGTGTGGCAACATCCCCTGCGCCCTAAAATGGGGGCAAGGGACCATCAACAACAACAATTGGTGGAAGCTAACAGTGTTTGTCAAGATGGATGACGGTTGTCGTGTATCTAGTCATATGATTAGTAACACCAAAGGAAATGAGTCACTTTTCGTGAGTAGTTATATATTTTGTACTTTTGATGGATAGAACTTAACTAGATGCAATAATATCCCTTGAAGAAGTAATAAGGTCCTCTATATTGGCCTAAGAAATCACATGGTGTCAGAATCAGAGGCGGTTGTAGCTTGGGACTTGTGGTCAGAATTGACAACTCCAATATGAATATGAGGGCAGAGGTGAGGATGTTTGACAAGTCATTGGTCAATTGAGGTACCGATCATGTCACAATGAGAACAAATTGGACGACATTTACCGCGCTCTACCACTTGTGCTCCTCACCCAATTGCATGAGCTAAGTTCTTAGTAGGAAAGGTAGTATGCACAATTCTGCTTAGAAATGAGTCACGATGGTGGTATACATGGGTTCGAGTGTTTCCATCTAAACACTGCTCGAGCAATCTACACGGATAAAGAACCACTAGTGAGACTGTAATTACAATGATAGAAATATTAAGTACGAAACAGTTATAGACCGTGATAAAATCCCCAAAGGACGTCCATGATTTTAGAGAGCTCTCTGGTACATGGATGTGGACGAATTATTCCATGTTTGGTAGACTCAGAGGAAGATGCAAAGATGGAAGAGGACCTCTATGAAGGAGTTGTGGCGATGGGAGAGTTGTGTTGGACAGTGGAGTTTTTTGTTGTAGGCTAAGCACTTGAGCCAGTTGTTGAATGAGGAAGAGGGGGACGACCGCTGCGGGCAACCGCTATAGTTAGCGGTTGAGCTAGCAGCAAGCACAAACAAACAAAGTACTGAGTGGAGAGCTTGCAACGAGCGCGAGTGGGTGAGAGGTGGAAGAAACTGTAGGGAAATTTGGGAAGATGGGAAATAAACACATTCCAAAATCTTGATTTGCTTTTATCATTTCTTTGATCATTAAATTTAGATTTACTTTCAGATGGAGATCAATGGTTCCAATGGCCCACTCATGTGCACGCGCACCATAAGGAGGCATTAATTTAGTCCCCGTTCAGATACAAGTTCACGGATTCGTCTGAACGGTTGTTTCAACATTTTATCATGTATGTGCTTAATTATTTCATGTATTATTATGAACCTTCTATAACGGTTTCCCTAGCCCTTATTCTCTATTTATATGCATGTACGCTTGAAGTGAGGGCATCGAAGCTTTGGTTCAAATTTTCCAGAGCCTCCGGTCCTCCTCAATGTGCCGACTTCGTGATCCTCTCTACGTGACGACTCCCAGGGCATATCCACTGATTACCCCGCGCTCTTATCCCACGAACCCTAGATGCTCTGTTTCCCAATCCTTATACCCCAGATGCTACTGTTCCTGTTGTTGCACCTCAACTGCCCGCTACCCTGATGACCTCCCTTCCATATCGCGTTATTCTAGCCGTTCCCGATTCTGAGCCCTAATCCTCTCTCTGATCCCAAATCCCACACCCTTCCCGCTTTTGTCACCCTTTTGTTTCTCCTCTCTGAACCAGAGCCGCAACCTCCACACTTTCCCAAATCGTGATCCCCAGGCGCATCCCATCCCTTCTCCTGATCCCCACCCCTTCATGCAGCCCCAACCCTTTTCATTAGGGATTGCCCAGGCGAGGATAATTCTCCATCTTCCTCATTCCCCGCCGTGACCTATTCCGTGCCGCGACCCATACCAGAGCTTCATTACCTCTAAGCCACACCTCTACATGCGTCTGTAAGTCTATTTTGGTAATGTTGTTTTCTCTTATTGTATGCCCAAACTTTGTTCGTGTGGATGCGATATTATTTGTGTTTGCTTCTTTGCTTTATATTGATTTACAAGGCTTATTCGCGTTATACTTGAAAGTATTTACGCTCTACTCGCGAGCGGGCCAAACTATAATTTTTAGAATCAAAGCACTCTTTATTTCTTGTGTTAACAGCGTATGCATGTTAATATCTAATTAATCACTTGCAATTCAATTCGTACTCGTCATTCCCTTCATACATCATGTAGGCTTGGTTAAGGTCTTCTGCCCAATACCACACCTAGGGCTCGCAATGCTTAAATTATACTTTCACAGCTTACGCTAAGTCACTTTCTTTTGCCTTCAGTTTTTTTTCTTTGGCTTTTGTCCTCTAAAATGCAAAAGCTACCAACTTACAATAGATTATTAGCTTTTTCAATATTGTAGATCTTTTTTCGTTCTTTTAGTTTCTTCCATATGTGCAGTATATCCTCTTTTCATCCTGTAGAAATGGCCGGAAACTTATGTATATATCTTGAGTATATAAATACAAAGAGAGTATACAAATATATAGGAGAGAAAGAGAGGAAACAAATCCTATACAAGATGTGGGACTAAAGAAGAAGAAGCATAAATGGGCCAACAATACATGGGCCCAATACAATAGTTATTCTAACACTCCCCCGCAAGCTGGAGCGTACAAATCGTATGCACCAAGCTTGGACAAGTATTGATAGAAGGATGCTTTGGGAAGAGCCTTTGTGAGGACATCTGCAACTTGTTCCGTCCCTGGAACATGCTTTAAATCGAGCTTCTTCATTTGAACTTTCTCTCGAACGAAGTGGCAATCGACTTCAATGTGCTTCGTTCTTTCGTGGAAGACTGGGTTCTTGGCGATATGTATAGCCACTTGGCTATCACAAAGAAGTAGAGCGGGAGAAGGTAATTTTACACCCAGATCAGTGAGAAGACTTTCAAGCCATGTGAGTTCGGATACAACAGAAGCCATTGCGCGGTATTCTGCCTCAGCCGATGAGCGAGCAACGACCGCTTGTTTCTTGCTTCTCCATGTAACCAAATGTCCCCCAAAGTATGTGCAGAAACCACTAGTAGACCGCCGGTCATCAAGAGAGCCCGCATAGTCCGCATCAGAGTATGCCACTAAGGTAGGAGCAGACGAGGAAGTCCGGTACACAAGTCCTTGACCCGGGGCTGTTTTTAAGTACCTCAGAATGCGTTCAACCGCCAGAAGATGAGACTTGCGAGGAGAGTGCATGTATCGACTGACAAGACCAACAGCAAAGGAAATATCTGGTCGGGTAACAGTAAGATAGATCAACTTTCCAACAAGTCGTCGATAATATTCAGGGTTCTGGAGAAGAAGATCCGAGTCAGAAGCCTGAGCACACAACTTGTGGTTTACATCCATAGGGGTATCACATGGCTTACACCCTAAGAGGCCAGCATCATGAAGAAGATCAGTACAATATTTCCGTTGAGATAGAATAAGGCCGTCCGGTCGCCTGGCAACCTCAAGACCCAGAAAATATCGCAGAGTCCCCAGGTCCTTTGTCTGAAAGACCGAGTTCAGATGTGCTTTGACTGCATGTATCCCTTGTGAGTCATCTCCTGTGATGATGATGTCATCAACATATACTAATAGAAGGACCGTCCCTGATGGTCGGTGACGAGTGAAGAGCGAGAAGTCAGCCGAGCTTCGGCTAAAGCCGACAGCTCGAAGTACTTTACTGAATTTCTCAAACCAGGCCCGGGGAGATTGTTTGAGACCATACAGAGCCTTGTGAAGGCGGCAAACCTGAGACTCCCCCGTGGTCTCAAACCCGGGCGGTTGTTGCATGTAGACCGTTTCCTGGAGATCCCCATTTAAGAAAGCATTCTTAACATCAAGCTGAAAGAGAGGCCACCGACGATGAACAGCGACAGAGAGGAGGACCCGAACGGAATTGAGCTTGGCAACCGGAGAAAAGGTTTCCTCATAGTCGAGCCCCTGTTGTTGAGTGAAGCCGCGAGCGACAAGGCGAGCCTTCAGACGGTCGATCGTCCCATCAGCAGCATGTTTGATGACAAAGACCCACTTGCAGCCGACCGGTTTCTGACCCGGAGGGAGGGGGACAACGGACCATGTCTGGTTAGCCCAGAGAGCAGACATCTCCTCGTCCATGGCTGCCCGCCAGCCCGGATGTTGAAGCGCCTCCTGTACAGAGTTAGGAACAGAAACCGAAGAAAGAGAAGTAGCAAAGGTGTGCAGAGGTGGAGAGAGGCGATGAAGAGAGACGTAGGCCTCCAGAGGATGGGCAGTGGGGGGCGTTACCTGATCAGAGGGACGCGAAGTGTCCATGGCAGAGGTCGGCGGCAGAGGGGCAACGGAACAGGGAGGGCGACGAGTGTAGACCCGGATAACGGGCGGTTTGATGGTAGGAGCGGGGGGAGGAGAGAGCGGGGGTGGTGGAGTAGCAGGAATAACGGGACGAGGGAAGGACGGCGGGAGAGGAGGCGGGGTGGGAGCAGGAGGGGAGGGAGCAGGAAAGAACGGTTCGTCTTCCCGGAAGGTAACGTCCGCAGAGACAGTGACCTTGCCGGTAGCGGGTGAGTAACAAACATAGCCCTTCTGGGTGTGGGAGTAGCCAACAAAGATGTGTTTCGCCGCCCTAGGGTCCAATTTATCGGAGGCGGGCCCGAGGCAGTGGACATAGCAGGTGCTTCCGAAGATACGGGGCGAGAGAGGGAAAGCCGGAGTGGAGGGAAACAAGATGCTGAAGGGAGTCGCATAATTGAGGACAGAGGAAGGGAGGCGATTAATGAGAAAGCAGGCAGTGGAGACCACAAAGTTCCAGTAGGCTTTAGGAACATGCATTTGGATCATGAGGGAGCGGGCAACGTCCAATAAATGACGGTTCTTGCGTTCGGCAACCCCATTTTGTTGCGGGGTATATGCACAAGAGGTTTGATGGAGAATCCCGTATTCCGTATATAAGGTGGTAAAGTCGTGGCTGGTGTACTCACGAGCGTTATCAGTACGGAGAGTTTTGAGGGTGGTATGGAATTGTGTCCGGGTCTCGAGGACAAATGCCCGAAACACCCGGGGAAGCTCGGAGCGTTCGCGAAGTAAGTAGAGCCACGTGGTGCGTGAATGATCATCAATAAAGGTGAGAAAATAACGATAACCACATATACTAGGAATCCGAAATGGTCCCCAAATATCCGAATGAACAAGATCAAAAGGAGCCGCACTCCGAGTACAATGCGAAGGAAACGAAGAACGTGTCTGTTTGCCGAAAATACATGAATCACACCGAAAAGAAGTAAAAGAAAGGTCTGGAAGAGCACGCTGGAGAACTGGCAGAGGGGCATGACCAAGGCGGCGATGCCAGGCAGTGGAGGAGACGGAAGACAGAGCGAGTGGAGAGGCATCGAGAAGGTAGAGCCCATTCCGCAGCTGACCTTTACCAATGGTAGTCCGCGTCCGCCGATCCTGTATAACAAAAGAAGAGGAAGTGAATATAACAGAACAATCCAAGTCACGCGTAAGACGCCCAACAGAGAGTAAGTTAAAAGGGGAACTCGGAACATGAAGAGCCGAGCGAAGAAGGAGGGATGGGTGGATAGAAAGATCGGCCGAGCCGGAGACAGGAACCAGCGCCCCATTGGCCACAGTGATGGACTGCGGATAAGGAGAACCCGAGTACTCGGCAGGCCGTTGCGAAGTGATGTGATGAGTAGCGCCAGAGTCCATAATCCAACCCGGGCTGTTGGAGAGACAAGCAGTACCTGTGTGGGAGACGGAGGCGACAGAGGCCGAGGGGGGGTTGAGCAGCCCCTGGAGATGCTGGAGCTGAAGACGGACGGTCTCGAGATCCGGAGGAGCGTCAGTAACAGCAGAAGCCGTCAGACGAGGGGGGTAGCCGATCTTCTTGTAACAAGCCGCCTCAAGATGGACATTCTTGCCGCAGAAGGAGCACTTTGGCCGGCCACGGCCGCCACGGCCACGGCCCCGCGAGCCCGACCGTCCCCCCCCGAGTAGAAGTCGGAGGAGAGGGTAAGAGCGGAGGGGCATGCTGAAGGAGAGCCGGTGGAGAAGGAGCTGGAGGATCTGGAGGAGGCGAGACCCGGAGAAGCATGGAGCAGACATCCGAAAAAGAGGGCGTAGTAGGAGCGGCCAGGACCTGAGCACGAAGGCTTTGAAGATGAGAAGGAAGTCGAGCCATAAGGATGGCAATGCAAGCAGCTTCCTTCTGGGCCCGCTGAGCAGCAAGATCAGTGGTCAGCGGCTGGTGCTGGATCCAGGCTTCAGCAAGCGTTTTAGCCCGAGCGACAAACGATGTCATATCTGAGGCGCCGCCAGTGTCGAGAGTGAAGAGATCAGTGAGGATGTCATAAAGATGCTGGAGGCTATCGCGGCCAGAATACAAGGAATGAAGCTCATCTCACATACCCTTGGCGGTGTCGTGGTACATAGCCATTTGATAGGGCTCACCATCCAAGGAGTTCAGAATCCAAGTCTGAACACGACCGTCATTACGAAGCCACTCATCCGTAGGTGTAGAAGGAGGTGCCTGAGTAAGGTGCGGGAGAAGACCCTTAGCCTGGAGAACCCGCCGAACAGAATGTACCCAAGGAATAAAGTTCTTCTTGCCAGAAAGAGAAATAGTTGTGATCCGGAGCTCGTCACGGAGGTCGACAGAACAGGCCGGGCGGTCTGGAGGACAGGCCGGATGGACAGGGGGCGGGCTGGCCGCTGAGCTGGGAGAAGTACCAGAGGAAGTCATGGAGACAGGCCGCACCCCGTAGACGACGAGAGAAGAAGGCCGCGGATAGAGAAAAGCCGGGCGGACTGGTACAAGCCGCACGGACTGAGACAAGTCGGCCGACCAGGAGACGGTAGACGATCGCGACCAAGATGCAAGCGGGAAGGAGACAGCTCGCACGGTCAGGCAGATCGTATGCGCCGGACTGAGACAAGTCGCGCCGGACTGAGACAATTCGCGTCGGACTGAGACAAGTCGCGTCGGACGGAGAAAAGTCTCGCGCCTAGGAGAAGGCAAGAGATCGCGACCAAGATGCAGGCGAGAAGGAGACAGCCCGCACGGTCAGGCAGATCTGAACAGCGGACAGAAGAGAGAGACCGCGGCGGACAGAAGAGAGGCCGCGACTAGGAAAGAGGCCGCGACTAGGAGAGAGGCCGCGACAGCAGAGAGGCCGCGACAGAAGAGAGGCCGCAGCGGTCAGGAAGAAAAGAGGCCGCGACTAGGAGAGAGGCCGCAGTGGACAGGAAAGAGGTGGTCCCACGGAGAGAGGAAAGGCTATAAAAGCAGGAAGGGGGAAGGAAGAAGGTGGATCCACGGAGAGAAAACAAGAGCAGAGGGAGGCGGACTGAAAGAGCAGGCCGCCAGGAAGCGCGGCTAGAAGCAAAACAGGCCGCGAGAAACAAGTCGCTTGAGGAAGTCCGCGAGAGAGTTTACACAGTGCGGTCAGACGTTGGTAAACCGCGAGAGGCGTAACCTCCCTCTGATACCATGTAGAAATGACCGGAAACTTATGTATATATCTTGAGTATATAAATACAAAGAGAGTATACAAATATATAGGAGAGAAAGAGAGGAAACAAATCCTATACAAGATGTGGGACTAAAGAAGAAGAAGCATAAATGGGCCAACAATACATGGGCCCAATACAATAGTTATTCTAACACATCCTTTTGTCACTATTTGTTTGCCTCCCTTGTCAAATAAAGTCCCTAAAATCCTATGTAGTCAATATAATGTGGTATTAATTCTGAATCCTTGCTTACTCTTTGCTATAGTTGATTCATAACATGTGGTTCATCACTTGTGGTGAACCATTGCTTGGTTATCAACAATTCAGATCAGACTTTGGCATGTTCCCCTTGTGTGCCTAATTGAGTTAGGTTGTGGTGCGTAGGAACATCCTAGCGCTAGCCAACACATATCGGGATTCATAGATTTTGGCATAGATTCTATAGTATGCTCTCAACCTTACATCTACCTTCAACATGACTTCCTAGCTTACCTAAGATTCCTCTGTACTAAATGTATGGAATGTCGGGCAATTAAATAAAATTCATTTTCATTTGAAGATCTTTTTTGAGCTCAATCTTAAGATGGGCTAGTTGAAAGTGCGGCATTTTTTCTTCTTTCTCCGTTTGTAATGCTGTCTATTCATCTGCTGTGTTCCTGCAGCTTTATTGTATGTATTCCCCTTCTAATTCATCGTATTGGGCTTCAAATTCACTTAAGGAGGCATGTTTACATGAGTAAACTACTAAAGTTTGTATGTTTCCAGCATGTGTTAAGTAATATATCATTTCAACTTTGGATAACCTGGACATATTGATGCTTCAATTTGCGCTGGCCATCTTAATTTCAAACACGCCTTTCTGGTTTGGCAGGTAGCGAATCTTGTTGGCTATGTTATTGGACCATCAGGAACAAGTTGGTTGATTTCACGAATTGTTCAGAAAGATTGTGCGACTTCCCCCTATTATTCCCTTTGCTTTATAATTAATCATGAAGGTGGTAAATGTGAATTTCTCTTGATTTCTGAGAACATGCAGGTTTTCCATTGCTTGGTTTCGTATTTTTTTCATTCTACGTAGCAGTCAAGGTATGGTATGCGTTTTTCTCTCATTATTTTCTGTTTCTTTACCTTTGAATCTTTCACTTTATTAGCTAAGCCAAATATTGCAGCTCATGTTCCATATCAGAGATGCCAAGCAAAATCCAAGAAAATGCAGCTCATGATTCTGCTCCATTTCAGTTTCTCTTAAGAGCCGTTCAGCAGGACCTTCCCTGTATAGATTGCACCCATCTAGCTTTTGAAATTACACAAACCTCTTACCCGAGTTTACCCCCCTAGAGCGGAACAGGGGCTATTTTTGTGCATGCATGTTATGAAATGTAAACTCAAAGGGTTGAAATCTATAATTTAAAAGCTAAGGGGTGCAATTTGTAATTATGCTAACACCCAAGTGATATAGGGAGTAATTAGTTGTTATTTTACTGCAAACAATTAACTGACGCTTGGCCTTAAAGGGACTCGGAGAGAGTAAAGTGCACCCATGCACTCTTCGGTAAAGTGCGGGCATGCAACGGTTCGCGTGGATGCCCGCATATATCTCAAAGCGAGTACATCTCAGCTCGTTTTGAGATGTGTGCACTTTACGGTAAAGTGCAGTGAGTGCACTTTAACCTCTCCCGAATTTGCCTTAAAGCAGTTCATCATACCCTCCGCTGTATTTTAATCAGTTAATTGTAATTGTTGTTCAGCTTTTGTAGAATATGATCATAATTGAAATAAGATAATGTTAATAGCACTTCTTTATTGGCTAATTGCACACCAAAAAGGACCAAAATAACACGTTGAAATGGATGCTAATAGCGACTTCAGAAGTGCTATTAACATTGCTCTTGAAATACATGCATTTCTGTTCTTAAAAGTTTGATGAAGCTTGAGAGAGTTGAGGCGGAAGGCTTTGCTCTCCTATAGTTTTCAGGAGCTTAGGTGCACTCCCAAGCTCATAATAAAGATAAAATGGGGAATTTATGGAGGTTATAAGCTGCTAACCGATCTCTGAAACCTAAAAAATTGACAGCCTTTCATTTACCCTCTTAATTAATTCCAAGTCATTAACCAATGACAACATTAATTACACAGATTATGATGAAAGTACATTCAGTTGGGGCCTGGATAGGCCACCAACTATGCCAAATAATTCGGAGGTACATTTAGCTGGGTCCCTTGTAGGCCACCCCAATAATTATAGGTTTAGGTTTTGTTTGGGGGACTTATTTTTATCGGTCAAGCGGGTACGACCAAATGAACCAGACCCCAATAATTAACTGGAGGGATCTATTTGTTAAAACATCATTTGGCGGGGACACAAAAAGACGTTGGAGCGTGTAGAGCCGTGTCAAAAGATGTGAAAAAAGAATTATGAGATATTCTAGTTGGTTTGCAAGATTGATTATTGAAGAAAACAGTCACCCCTGTGGAAGAAGAGTCAAAGTGGAAGTGCGAAAAGGAAAATATATGATAAAAACTCTGTTAGTTTTTTCAAGAGAAGTGAAAAAACACAATCAACAATTAACAACATTTTTAAAAAGAGGGTGCGAGAGGAAGCATGTAATGATATTGCCTCATTCATCAATAATAACACTATCATTTAATGTGGTAAAGAGTGATGAATTCCATAAGATGTATGAGTCTATTTCAAGACATGGATTGAGTTTCAAACTACCATCTTATCATGAAATTAAGGTCAAATATCTGAAGCAACAGTATGATTTGACAATGGAGACTTTTGCTGACATTTGGAAGAAGTTGGTGACCGGAGGGATCTATCTGTTAAAACATCATTTCGGCCGTAATTGCTTGACCGGTAAAAATAAGTCCTCCAAATGGAGCATTAGTCAACTGCCCTTAGAATCGTGGAAAATATTTGGGTTCGGGGCCTAATTTCAGATTTGGAGATGGGACTTTTTGCCATGTAGCAATCCATATATCATTTTACTGAAGAGAGATCATTGCATTCGTATTTGATTGTAGCGATATTATATGTGATATCCTTGCGTCAAAATGTTAGTGCGACTTGATATCCTTTTTTGATGGCTCGGAGCCAGTTTCCTGGAAAAAATGAGAGACGATTTATAGACCAAGTAATGAAAGACATGGACATGCATCCCATGACTTAGTTGGTAAGAACTTCTGTTCTGACCCTTTGAAGCTGTCCCAGACACAGGCAGCACATCAACCTTCTGACTGAGTCGATTCCAGTCAACGTATTGACTAAAAAGGAGAAGTTTGAAAAGCTTGTTCCTCTCCCGGGGCAGGGATAATCCTCTTTCTTTTAGACCAGTGTGCGTAAACTCTTTCCTTTTTTGTACCTGTGTACTCAAAGATGGTGTACTTTTGTACTCAAAGATGCGTCATATACCGATTGCATTGCGATCAAAAAATGATCGCAAATGTGCATTACTATCATGTGGCATAATCGCAAGGGTCCTGTCTGCAAATCTGTAGATGGGCTCGGATCCAAAAAATTCCCTTAGATCACATAGTTTGATCTCAAAAAAACTAAATGCAATATTAAGTAGCATATTAGGATAATTACACTTAATTACCCCCAAAATTACCATTTATATTGATTAGTTAATTGTGCGTGTATATTCACTTTTGGTATGAGCATATTATTTGAAACTCGTAAATCACTTGAAAATTGCTTTGATATTGAGCTGATTCAATTATTCAAATCACCCCGAATTGCTTGAAATATGTTTCAATTCAACTCTAATTGTTTTTAATATTGCTTATCTATTAACATAATATTAATTTTAATAGTAAAGAAACTAAAGTCTAAACTTAAAAGGATTAAAATCTTAAAAAGCTCCGTTTGCTCAATTTCAAGAATATTTAATTTTGAGGTGACTCAGGATAAAGAGAATTTGTTCGAAATCGAGCCTTTTCGAATCGAGCTTACTAGACTCCAAATAATTTAAATTGTGTCCTGCTCGAGCTCCAGCCGAGCTTAACAATATTTTTTAATTTTGAGCTCTAATCCGCTTATATGTTGAGACACCTTTCACTGAAGCCTAGTCAATTGTGTACTGCTAAATAGTAGCTCTCTTATTCTATGCTAGGGTAAACTTGTGAATGAGATGTTCATGTGGACCACGCCGATGAGATTTTGTTCTCCTAGTTTATAACAATAATACAAATCAGGATCCTTTCCATTTCACTTGAAATGGAGGGAGTCCATTTCACGGTCTAGATTGATTTCACTTTGATCCGACGGGTTCACCATTTCTCATGTTTTTTTTAGATTTTTTTACTCAAAAAAACTCCACCACAAGATTTTCTTCAGGCTTGTATTATACATTGGATGCTGAAATGACCCCCTCCATTTTAAGTGAAATGGAGAGGATCCTGAAAGTGCATGTTAGACCTGAAATACTCTAGGGGGGGGGGTGAATAGAGTATTGTGCTCACTAAAAACTTTTTACAGCTTTTGCTGTAATCCTAAGTGAACAGGTTAGTAAGTAAAGAGATAGGCACAACAACTTAATAAATCACAGAACAACACCGCCAAAACAAAAGAAAAAGAGCAACCAGACGACACAAGAAATTTGTAGTGGTTCCCCAACCTGGGTACATCCACTCTTCTACCACCCTAGTAGGAATCCACTCAGGTTTTTGATCAGGTGTCTGACACCAATGAGCTTTTGTTCATGTGGTCAAAAACCAAAACCTCAAGTCGTTTGGTAGGAGACTTGTAACCAGGAATAATTTTGAAGGGAATTAAAACCCTGTACACAGGATGGAAAAAGGGTGATGAGGTCTTCTCTCTCAATAACAACTGAGAAGACTTGTGAATTGATTTTAGCAGATTGCTCCCCCTGAGATCTTGAATGGATCAGGAAATCTGGAGCACTGCTTCAGGGTGACAGGTCTTCAAAAGCTTGAGTGCCTGGACCAGAGATTGCTTCAGGAACTTCTTTGACAGATAGAGTTTTGTTGTCCTTCTGAAGTTGTCCTGAGAATTGAAAGAAGAAGACTCTTGATAGTGATTGAATGTTCTTCTTCTTGATGTTCTCTGGTTTAGGCTGATTGCAGAAAAAACTTTCGATTTCTGTAAGATTTGTTCTTCTGTGCAATCTGTCTGGTGTGTCTGTCTGGTGTGTCGTGGAGTACTGCTTAATCTTTTCTTCTTTTTGTTTTTCTAACTTTTTTGACTGACTAGAGAACACTTGGAAATTTGAAACCTTGAGCACTAAATGTAGTCGGCTTGGGAAGGAAGCGACAATCAATGATTTCCCTAACTGTCTCATGGAAAAACGGCATGTAATAATCCATGATCAATGCACGTTTTAACGGTAACATTCCGAGAAGATTTGGCATTAATTGCTCAGGAATCATCGCTAAGAAAAGGGACGGAAAACTGGAGAAGACCTACTCTGGAATCGTCGAACGAAGAACAGGAATCGTCAAGCTGAGTTCACAGTTCGTCGAGCTGAGCTGATGAGTTCGTCGACCAGACAATAACACTTAGTCTTTTAGGAAATCTTGTCAATACTGCTACAATCTTCGTCGAACTAACAATCTTCATTCGTCGACCTGAGAATCATCATTCGTCGAGCTGAGATCCAATATCGTCGAGTTGAGAATGATTGAGAACTTAGAATATGAGAAGTCTCTGACTGAGAATGATTCAATTCGTAAACCAGAAATCGTCGAGCAGAGTACTGCATTCGTCGACCGGAGAAGTTGTAAACTTGAGGTCCAAGTTCGTCGAGCTCAGATTCTTGTTTGTCGACCAAAGCTTGAAGCTGGACTTAGAAAAATTCTGGAGTTGAAGAGTCCCAATTTTCATCGATCTGAGAACAAGGATCGTCGAGCTCAGCATAGAGAAATGTCTCAAGATCGTCGAGCTCAGAACGCCTTTCGTCGAGCTGAGTTCGACGAATGTCGAACTCATTTTACTTGGTCTTGAAATCTTCTAAGTCTTGAGTCTCTGATAGCTGGTCCATCTGAAGTTGACTCTAAGGACTTGGCCTAGACTCTAGGACATAAAATTGACCCTGACTATACATGTTGGGTCACATCCTAAGCTAGTGAACCTAGCCCAAATCAACTAGGGATCCAACAATCTCCCCCTATTTGGGTGATGTCACTAAGAGACTCAAAGCAGATAAACAAAGCAAGAAAAAGAAATATATCTGGCAGAGAATTACCAACACATGCAACAGATATATATGTACATAGGCTTTGTTTAAATAAGAGACATAGTTTGAAAACAAATTGCAGAAAGAAATTGAAACAAAATAAAGATTACTTCTTCCTTTTCTGCATAGACTTGTCTTCTGTTGTCTTCTCTCCTAGCTTTTTGAAGATAATTTCTCTGGTTGGATCTTGAGCCTGTGCTTGAGTCATAGTCATGTCAGCTGCCCCAATGATCTTCAGTGATGTAGCTCTAGGGACAACTGATTCACGATGGAGCTTCATATAATCATCAACATTGAAAAGTTTGTTGCCTTTGTCAAACCTTTTTAGTTCTTCTTTTCTATACTTAGACATTGTTGTGAATCCAGAAGTGTCTTTACCTTCAGATTTGGCTTTATTGATCAAAGATAGGCCAATAAGTTCCTAGAACCTAGCCATTCTTGCAGTATTGGCTGTTTCAGGATCTTCAAATGGAATAGGAGGAGAGTAAGGTCTTTCAAGATTGTCAGCTTTTTGTTCTTCAGAGATATGTTGCTGTTGCTGCTGATGCTGATTACCTGAGGATTGTTGCCTCTGCTGGATGCTTCCAGAGGATCTCCCTGAATGTCTCTGATAGGTTTGCATGGGGGCAGATCTCTGAGAGCTAGAGCTAGTGGCACCAGCTGCTGGAGGAGGAGGAGGAGGTGGATCCTTTCTATATCTGTGAACTGATGGAGGAGAGTATCTCCTACTTCTTTTCCTTTCCTTATGCTGATTCTTTGATAACCACATCCATGCAGACATTCCCTTGTAAGGAGCAACATTATTCAAAATGTAATAGAGAGTGTCAGCAGTGGGATTGAGTTTAGGAGCTGGAGGAGGAGGAGCCTTCCTTTTCTTTGACAACAATTTCTTCTTTTTCTTTGAAGCTTCTTCATCTGAATCATCATCATCATCATCATCATCTTCATCATCACTGTTAGAACCCTGAGGGTTATCATACAATGCATCCAATGCTTTCAGAGTTTTATCATCAAAAGCAATCTTTTCTGGAGGAGGGGCAGAAGTTGAAGTTTCAACAACTGGAGTTCCAACAATAGTAGTTGGAGAAGAAACTATACAAGAAGCAGAAGTGATTTGGACAGAGCTTTCAGCTGCTGCCTTATTTTCCTCTTCAATATCAACTAGGATTAACTCATCCATATCAGGCATAGGAGAGTCATCCATAACAAAAATAGGTGCTGAGACACCTTCTGGAACTGAGACAGCTTCTGGAATAACTGTATAAGTTGGAGAAACAACTGGAAGAGCAAAACTGTCACAGAGTTGCTTAGCAACTGCTGGACTTATTGGAGATGTATAGGGTACAATAACCAACTGTGGCTTAATAAAGTCTTCTGGAAGAGACTGCATATATACAGTATCAAAATTTCTCAATAAAACAGTTAAATTAACTGTGGGATTTAAATGGAAATCACCAACAGTGTTTATTTGCTCTGGAACTGACTCATCTAAGTCAATGTCAGTATCCATAAAATGAATCAATTCAATCATCTCAGAATCAAATTCTGGCAAAATTTCTGCATCTACATCTGCATCTGCTGTAGAAGGAACTGCTGCTGTGTCTGCTGCTGTACCTGCTGCTGCTGCTTCTGCATCTGCATTTGCCGCTGCTTCATCACTGAGCATCTCCCCCTGCCTGAGTTCAGGAGAACCTTGAGCCAGGCCCCTGAATGAAGAGGGGGCAGCAGAAAGAAGAGAGACTTTGGCAGATAAAGAATTGATAGAAGTCACAAGAGGTGTAATGACCTCTTGGATGAGAGATTTGATGAGGGGAGTGAGCAGGGATATGATTGTAGATACAGTTGAGGAGGGTTCCAAGGATGGAGAGGTAGTTGATGTTGAAGGTAGAGAAGTAGATGAGGGAAGAGGAACAGATGGAGGGAATAGAGGTGGAATTGCATCTGTTATGGTGGTATCTGGTGGAGGAGGAGAAGGGGAAGGTATATGAAAATGTGGAATGGTAGATAGGTGAGGTGGAAGAGGTGATGATGGAGGAGTTTGGTGTGGATTCTCTTGAATGGGGGTGGATGGACTATCAGGGATATCAAGAGGTGGCGATGGAGGAGGAGTAGGCACAGAAGTATGCTGTGGAGATTGAAGTGTTGAAGAAGAAATGGGAGAGGAAGGGAGTGGTTTTGCTGGAAGGGGTGCTAGAAGAGATGGTGGAGATGAAATAACCTCTTCTGCAGGGTGGGGAGTGGCCTTCACAGCCCTGGTGCTCTCAGAAGCTGGGATGGAAGAGGATGAAGCCTTGTATGGCTTGGAGATCGTCCTCTCCCATCTGCCAAATAAAGCGCATGTGAGGCGCTTGCTGGCATTGATGAAGATGGTCGGGGAGACCATGAATTCACCAGCCTTTTCTTGAAGAAATATCCCCAAGATTCTTCCAAAACAAACCTCTTTATTGCTATTCTTCTTCTTAATCAACTCAAAGAAAATCGTGCTCCAATCGACCTGTCTCTTGGTTACCACTGCACACATAACAAGGAACTGGTGCCTTGTGATGTAGTCATGCGCATAGTGCTTGCCCATCAGCACTTTTCCCACGATATTCGCCAAGAACTGGTAGGCGGCGGACAGTTGTTTCTTTAACAACTTGTTAGGGTTACTCCCGATAAACCCCATCAGATTTAGCATCGAAGTAAACTCTTCAGAATCAACATTCAGATCGTCTTCTCCATTTACCAATCCAAAAATTTCAGAAAGAACGGCGGGAGACAAAGAGACAGCATTACTCCCGATATTTTCTGTCAGAACATTTTCTTCAGAAACAGTAGAAGTGTATACCCATTCTCTAATTTCAGTTGCATGTAGTTTAATCCTTTGGGTCATAAAGTCCTTAAGACCAAGTTCCTCTAGTAGTTCCAGAATGTAGAGAAATATTGGGTCAGAATGTTGGAATGAATCAAAATCCATGTCAAAACCGGTGTCGAAATTCATGGCAGCCAAAGTGCTCGCTGGAATCGCCATTGGTGACCTGCAAGAGAGACAGAGAAAACGACGATCAAGAGTAAGAGAACTGAAAATGCAGGACAAAGGTCGAAGAAAACCTAGATATAATGTTTTCCAGAATATGAATCGACAATCTCCGTTTCACGAAAAAGAAACAGTTCTTCGAACTGAGGTCGACGAAATAAATTATAGACAGATAATTCGTCGATCTCATTCAGAAGAATCGAACACAGTTCGTCGAACTTCGTTCGACGAAATATCTTCTGAAGCAAAGTTCGTCGATCTTCGGTCGACGAAAATTGTTTCCACACAGAGAATTCGTCGATCTCCGTTCGACGAGCATCTCTCAAACTTTCCCTAATTCGTCAAACTCTGGAAAATTCGTCGAATGCAGACAGAAACTAATTTAACTCTTCTCCATTGATCATTCACAGTTGATTTATAAAGAACAGATGATTTTTCTCATCCAAGAGTTTGGTGAAAATGTCTGCTCTCTGTAAATTGGTAGGAATATGGATTAGGTTAATTTTCTTTTTGTCTACATTATCTCTAATGAAATGATGTCTTATTTCAATATGTTTAGTCCTACTATGGTGAACTGGATTCTGTGCTATAGCAACAACACCAGTATTATCACAAAATAAAGTTGAATTATTTAAGTTGACACCATAGTCTAGGAGTTGGTTTTGTATCCATAACATTTGTGAACAGCAGCTGCTAGCAACTATGTATTCTGCTTCTGCAGTTGATGTAGACACAGATGTTTGTTTTTTACAAAACCAGGAGACAAGTCTCATACCTAGGAACTGGCAAGTTCCAGAGGTACTCTTCCTGTCCACTCTACATCCATCATAGTCAACATCTGAGTATCTAGTTAACTCAAACTCTGACTCTGCAGGATACCAGAGTCCTAGATTAGGACAACTCTTTATATATCTCAAAATTCTTTTTAAGAAAATAAGGTGAGATTCTTTAGGGTTTACTTGGAACCTAGCACAATTGCATGTGAAAAACATGATATCAGGTCTGCTAGCTATTAGGTATAATAGGTATCCAACAATTGCCCTATAATGTTTCTGATCTACAGGTTTCTCTGCTGCATCAGAATCCACAATAGCATTTGTAGCCATAGGTGTTTTCATTCCTGAAGCATCACCCATCCCAAACTTCTTAATAAGCTCTTTAGCATACTTAGCTTGAGAGAGGAAGATACCATCAGGGAGCTGCTTCACTTGGAGACCAAGGAAGTAGGAAAGCTCACCCATGCTACTCATCTCAAATTTGGAATGTATGAGGTCAGCAAACCTCTTGCACAATTTGGGATCAGTAGACCCAAAAATGATGTTATCCACATATATTTGTACTAAAAAAATTTGGTCCTTATGATGTCTAGTGAAAAGAGTTTTATCTATGGTTCCTCTTGTAAATTTATGCTCTAAAAGAAAGCTTGCTAAGGTCTCATACCAAGCTCTTGGAGCTTGATTTAAACCATAAAGAGCTTTATGCAATTTAAATACAAAAGAGGGTTGAGTTAGAGAGATAAAACCTGGAGGTTGTTCTACATAAACCTCTTCTTGAAGCACTCCATTCAGAAATGCACTCTTGACATCCATTTGGAAAACTTTGAATCTCCTATGAGCTGCATAGGCAAGGAATATTCTTATGGCCTCTAACCTTGCAACAGGGGCAAAGGTTTAGTCATAGTCAATTCCTTCCTCTTGCCTGTAGCCTTGAGCAACAAGCCTAGCCTTGTTTCTCACTATGTTCCCTTGAACATCTAGCTTGTTCCTGTGGACCCATTTGGTTCCAATAACTGGGTAGTTATGAGGTCTTGGAACCAAATCTCAAACTCTACATCTCTCAAACTGATTTAGTTCCTCTTGCATTGCAATGATCCAGTGGGGATCTTGCTCAGCTTCATGGATGGAGAGAGGTTCAATCTGAGAGAGAAAATATGCATGCATCAAGTCTTGGTTGAGTTGATGCCTTGTCTGAACACCTACTGAAATGTCTCCAATCACTTGGGATCTAGGGTGATCTCTAAGTGTGACAAGATCAGTTGGTGGAGTTTGTTCAGCAACAGCTTCTATAATTAATTCCTCTTGAGGAATGTTATTAGCTGTTGATGGAAGTTCAGCCACTTCCACTTGAATTTCTTCTTCACTGTCTTCAACAACCTGTGGAGAAGGATGGGTTGACACCTCTTGGGTAAGGTTTAGTCCATCCATAGACTCACACAGTTATGGAACCTGCAAAGAGCTATTGGTAGAAATCTCTTTCTCCTTATAAGACATGTTAGCTTCATCAAAAGATACATGGACTGATTCTTCAATTTTAAGAGTGGATTTATTAAACACCCTATAAGCCTTGCTTACTTGGGAATATCCTAGAAAAATCCCTTCTTCAGCCTTAGCCTCAAAATTTCTAATGTATCTTTTGTTGTTTGTGTGAATATAACATATACAACCAAAAACTTTAAAGTATGTGATTTTAGGTTTCTTCCCTTTAAGTAATTCATAGGGGGTCTTATTTTCAGCTTATGTATAAGGCTTCTATTTAGGACATAGTTAGCAGTGTTTACAGCTTCTGCCCAAAAGGATAGATGCATGTAAGCATCTGCCAATAATGTACCTGCAGATTCAATGAGTGTCATATTTTTCCTTTCAGCTACCCCATTTTGTTGGGGAGTTCTAGGAGCTGAGAAGCACTGCCTGATACCTTCCTTCTCACAGAACTCATGCATAAGAAGAGACTCAAACTCTATGCCATGACCACTTCTGATCAATGCAACATGAGTAAAGAACTCAATCTGTATGGTCCTGAGAAAATCTGTAAGAACCTTGAATGTATCTGACTTAGTTCTCAGAAAGGCTACCCAACTGAATTTAGAGAAATCATCAACAATCACTAAAGTGTAAGACTTACCTCCTAGGCTTTGTACTGCAATGGGTCCAAATAGATCCACATGAAGCAAATACAAAATCCTAGGTGAATCACTTTTATTAATGGATTTGAAACTAGTTTTAGTTTGCTTGCCTAATTAACAAGCCCTGCATAGGTTTTCATTCTTGTAGGGGCCATAAGGTAAACCTCTAACAAGGTTGTCTTTAGATAACCTAGCTATATTCTTAAGGTTTACATGTCCTAACCTTTTATGTCATAACTCATTTTGGTTACTAGTGATATTGAGTAAACAAACATCAGTTTTGACAAAAATAAAATCTACTAGATATATGTTGCCTTGTCTAATTCCAATTAAAACAGTTTGGTTTTCATTATTAATAATAGAACAAGAGGTAGAGTTAAAGTGTACCTGATAACCTTCATCACATAATTGGCTTATGGATATTAGGTTATGTTTAAGTCCTCTTACATATGTTACTTTCTTAAAGGTAACTGTTCCAATCTTTACTGCTCCATATCCTTCAGATTGGCCACTGTTTGAATCACCAAAGATCACCTTTGGTCCTAGTTTGGACTTATAATTGGATAGATTGGCCTTGCTGCCTGTCATATGCTTGGAGCAACCACTGTCCAAGTACCAGGTCTGACTCACCCTTGGACAGCTCTTTACCTGTACCTGTAATGAAAAATAAAACTCAATTGTTCTTGACCCTGGTTACCTTGGGTCCTTTATTTGGTTGAAATGAAAAACTGGATATAACTGACAAGGAAGGTTGAGATTTATAACCTGAGGGGTGATATCTCCTAGGTGGAATAACCCAATCAGCTACTGGATTGAATGTCTTATTAGTTGGCTTAGAATTTCTGTAAGAGAAATGATTTAAGTTTGGTCCTTCTAGGTTCGACGAATTTCTGTAAGTTCGTCAACCAGAGTTCGACGAATAGGGCCGAGATCGTCGATCTCTGCTCAGAGAATGACAGTAGTCATTTTCTGCGCCCCAAGTTCGTCGACCTCTGCTCGACGAACCATACAAAGTTCGTCGATCGCAGTTAGACGAATTGTTATAGCTGAAGTTTGCGTTCAGCGTTCGTTGATCTGGGTTCGATGAACTGGCCACATTTCGTCGATCTGAGTTCGACAAATGCTGCTGAACCTTGTTTTTATTAGTTGTTTTCTGATTTTTATTTCTCTTGTCTATGGGTTTTAGGTTGTTTTCAGACATTGGTTTGTTTATTATCTTTTCTTTTCCCTTGGCAGAGACAAATTTAATGGTGGCTGTAAGAATGTTTTTCTTAATTATGGGGGGAAAACCTGATGATGCACCCAAGCCCAACTTGCCATTTAATCTGGCATTTACTGTGCTTGTTATGTACATCAGCTTGAGACTTCTCCCATTGAGAGATTGCTCAAGTTGTTTGGCCTCACATAAATCAGATTTTAATTGAATTATCTGTTCATTTGCTAGAGTTAGTTGATCTTGTAGTTTAATATTTTCTGAGTTGACAGATTCAAGATTTCCTAGTCTTTCTCTAAGGGTTTTTTATTTCTTTTTCTGAATTAATTAAATCTAAACACATAGTTTTGAATTCAGTTTTAAATAAATCAGAATTGAAATCAAAGCTTGAAAGAACCTGATCTGCCTCTGAATCTGAGGCTGCTTCATCTTCAGATTCTCCTCTAGATGCTGAACTGCTCCTGGAGGCATCAATTGCCATAAGGCAAACCTCCTTGGATCTTGCTTCTTCCTCTTCTTCACTTGAGCTGGAAGAGGATGATTCTTCTTCAGTATCACTCCATGTCTCAGCAACAAAGCCCTTGTCTTTCTTTTTGTACTTGCTTGAGGAGGGTCTGCTGCTGTGTTTTCTCCTGGAGTCCTTTTCTCTGCTTTTCTCCTTCTTCTGGTTTTCTGGACATTCTGAGATGTAATGTCCAGGTTTTCTGCATCCAAAGCACACAACCTCCTTGGTTGGTGTCTTGTCCTACTTAGGTTTATCATCCTGCCTGGATGATTTCCTTCTGAAATCCTTTCTAGCCATCTTATAGAATCTTTTTGCAAAGAGGCTCATGAGTTCCTCATTGGATGTTGAGGTCTCACTTTCCTCAGATGCCTTGAAGGCTATGTTGTGATCCTTTCTCACTGGAGTTGTTACTTTCTGTTCAGCTGCTTCTCTTGATTTTATCAGCTGCTCATAAGACTTTAATTTGCCTAGCAGAGATTCAGTTGATATCTCATTTAAGCTTCTGGCTTCTTTGATAGGCCAGATTATTGAATCCCAAGAGCTAGGCAAGCACATCAAGATCTTATCATTCACCTCTGTCAGGGTGATGTCCTTATCCAAGGTTTTGAGTTCATTGATGATTGAACTCAATCTATTGTACATTTCAGTCACTGATTCAGCCTCATCCTTCTTAAAGTTCTCATACATGGATATGAGATTGAATCTCCTGTCTTTCCTTTCATCTGATGAGCCAGCTACTATTTGATTGAGAGAATCCCAAATGGCCTTGGCTGAGGTGCACTCAGCCATCTTCTGAAATATGTCATCAAACATAGTTTGAGCCAAAATATTCATTGCCTTTGCATCTGCAATTTTGGCTTTTTTGTAGGCATCATTATTCTCTGGAGGGGGTACTGCAGTCATGTTGGTAGAGGTGCTGGTAGAAGCTGTAGGTGCTGGAGGTACTCATGTCAAGATAGAAGCAAAAATATCTGCATCAATAGAATTCATATATAATTTGATTCTTGCCTTCCAAATGACAAACTTGTTAAGATTGCATACTGGATGTCTGATGCTTGCATAATCTTTGTTTTGAGCCATGTTTGTGAAGAAATAAATCTAATAACAAAAACAAAACAATCAGATCTAACAAGAGGGATCTTTATGATTCAGGTGTTAGCCTGTGCAACCAATTAACCTCTTTAGGTGTGGTATTTTAACCAACCTCGCTTTAATACCAATAGAAAGTGCAGGTTAGACCTCGCTGTAAAAACTTTTTTACAGCTTTTGCTGTAATCCTAAGTGAACAGGTTAGTAAGTAAAGAGATAAGCACAACAACCTAATAAATCACAGAACAACACAGCCAAAACAAAAGAAAAAGGGCAACCAGATGACACAAGAAATTTATAGTGGTTCCCCAACCTGGGTACATCCACTCTTCTACCACCATGGTAGGAATCCACTCAGGTTTTTGATCAGGTGCCTGACACAAATGAGCTTTTGTTCAGGTGCTCAAAAACCAAAACCTCAAGTCTTTTGGTAGGAGACTTGTAACCAGGAATAATTTTGATGGGAATTAAAACCCTGTATAGAGGATGGAAAAAGGGTGATGAGGTCTTCTCTCTGTCAATAACAACTGAGAAGACTTGTGGATTGATTTTAGCAGATTGCTCCCCCTGAGATCTTGAATGGATCAGGAAATCTGGAGCACTGCTTCAGGGTGACAGGTTTTCAAAAGCTTGAGTGCCTGGACCAAAGATTGCTTCAGGAACTTCTTTGACAGATAGAGTTTTGTTGTCCTTCTGAAGTTGTCCGGAGAATTGAAAGAAGAAGACTCTTGATAGTGATTGAATGTTCTTCTTCTTCTTGATGTTCTCTGGTTTAGGCTGATTGCAGAAAAAACTTTAGATTTCTGTAAGATTTGTTCTTCTGTGCAATCTGTCTGTGTGTCTGTCTGGTGTGTCTGTCTGGTGTGTCGTGGAGTACTGCTTAATCTTTTTCTTCTTTTTGTTTTTCTAACTTTTTTGACTGACTGGAGAACACTTGGAAAATTGAAACCTTAAGCAGTAAATGCAGTCGGCCTGAGAAGGAAGCGACAATCAATGATTTCCCTAACTGTCCCATGGAAAAACGACATGTAATAATCCATGATCAATGCGCGTTCTAACGGTAACATTCCGAGAAGATTTGACATTAATTGCTCTGGAATCATCGCCAAGAAAAGGGACGGAAAACTGGAGAAGACCTAGTCTGGAATCGTCGAACAAAGAACAAGAATCGTCGAGCTGAGTTCACAGTTCGTCGAGCTGAGCTGATGAGTTCGTAGACCAGACAATAACACTTAGTATTCTAGGGAATCTTGTCAATACTGC
Source organism: Platanthera guangdongensis (assembly GCA_039583875.1). Taxonomy (NCBI): domain Eukaryota; kingdom Viridiplantae; phylum Streptophyta; class Magnoliopsida; order Asparagales; family Orchidaceae; genus Platanthera; species Platanthera guangdongensis. The sequence goes on from CM077152.1 coordinate 169,659,618, forward strand.
TACAATCATCGTCGAACTGACAATCTTCATTCGTCGACCTGAGAATCATCATTCGTCGAGCTGAGATCCAATATCATCGAGCTGAGAATGATTGAGGACTTAGAATCTGAGAAGTCTCTGACTGAGAAGGATTCAATTCGTAGACCAGAAATCGTCGAGCAGAGTACTGCATTCGTCGACCTGAGAAGTTGTGAACTTGAGGTCCAAGTTCGTCGAGCTCAGATTCTTGTTCGTCGACCAAAGCTTGAAGCTGGACTTAGAAAAATTCTAGAGTTGAAGAGTCCCAATTTTCGTCGATCTGAGAACAAGGATCGTCGAGCTCAGCACATAGAAATGTCTCAAGATCATCAAGCTCAGAACGCCTTTCGTCGAGCTGAGTTCGACAAACGTCGAACTCATTTTACTTGGTCTTGAAATCTTCTAAGTCTTGAGTCTCTGATAGCTGGTCCATTTGAAGTTGACTCTAAGGACTTGGCCTAGACTCTAGGACACAAAATTGACCCTGACTGTACATGTTGGGTCACATCCTAAGCTAGTGAACCTAGCCCAAATCAACTAGGGATCCAACAGATCCGAATCCCAATAATACATATACGTGAGGCAGTGCATCAGGCCAAGTACCCCAATCATGACTATGCCTCGGTGTTCCAACACTTTTGCCGCTCACAGTCCCTGAGCGCGTGACTACACTCCTGGGCACCATTGCACTCTGAGTGTTGCAAGCGCTTGGCATGTCAGCGCGTCGCGTGACTATCGTGACCGCATGATACCCTTGTGCACTCTCTCTCATAAGATATATTTCTTATATTGTATTATATTTAAATGTTTTATTAAAAATATTTATTATATCATATATTATATTTGATTGGGTTTATCCAATATAGGTTCGGGTGAACCGGAAAGTTATTAATGCTACCTCTATCGGCTCATCGACATGGTTCCAACGTGACCATTATCGCGCAATTCTGAGTCCTTTTAACCTTCCAAATGAACATCGAAGCATGCGTATGCGCATAGGCGCTAACCGCACCGTCCCACCTCCTATGTTGGAGGAGGTGAAATCAAAGTCAACCCCACCATGAAGGGAGTGAGGGAAACCACCGCCTCCCCCATGGGGTGCGACTCCCATGAGGTGCAGCCAAGTTGCACCCCCTCCCTGCTGCACGACCAAGCCACACTCACCCGCACCCCCATCCATTGGGTGCGACCAGCCGCGCCCCCTCCCTTGGGGGTGCGTCCAATTCACACATCCCGTGGGGTGTGGCTAAACCACACCCATTAGGTGTACGACCCCATCGGGGTGCGACCAAGCTGCACCCCCCTTGGGGTACTGCTACCCCCTCCCCTTGAGCATGGACTGTGTAGCCGAACCCGCACCAACTCTTTAAGACGGCCCGGGTCACGTCCCCCTTCTGGCATGGAAGGTACCACACACCCCAAGTCCTTGCATGTCGAATGCTACTGAGCTAGCAAAATGCGTCAAGCGCCTTTAATATCGTAATTCACACTCATGACGCGCTCACAATGTCTATACTCTCACTACGCGCTCAAAAAACCTCTGCGCTGACTACACACGCAATAATTAACTTCATAACTTTTTAGACAGTAGGTATCATTCGGTTTTGTCAGAGTCGCCAACGGGACAACCAAAAGCTGCCCGAACTGCCCAAGGAGTGCTAGTGGGAAGGAATGAGAAAACTTCTGCTAGAAGTGCCCAAGGGTGAGATGGTCATATCCAAAAAAAATTGAGATCTGTGTGCTTCAGATCTATGAACGTGATTCGCCTGTCAGGTGGTTACGGTGGTTACAACAGCAAAAATACTAGGCTACCCCCAACCAAAGCTATAAAAGAAGCCAAGAGCCCTCATTTAAAGACATCTTGCCTTCAGCGCCCAAGAGAGCCCCTTCGAAGAAATTCTTTAGAGATCTCCATCTGTTTTTGAAGATCTCCTTCGGGATTTGAAGATCCTCATTGCCCTTGAACATCTCCTTCAGAGATTGCATGCAGATCTCTCCTTCCCCAAGAGTCAACTAGAGCGTCTCACTTCTCCTCCTCCAAACACTTAGTTTTTCAAGAGGTGTCATGTCACCCTTGAACTCTCCTCTTCTACTTCTACCATTGTAACAAGATGCGACATGTCTCCCTCAAGTTTTCTACCTTTTCTTGTAACACAACAAAACATAGTGTAATTTGGTTGACATTGATCTAACCACATGTTTTTTCCTCTTTCTAGGGCTTTTCCACACTAAAATCTTTTGTCCAACCATCTCACTTTACTTGAACTGTTTGCACTCTCGACCGCTCCCGAGCTAAGGAGGTTCGATCTGAGACCATTATACCAGAGCATCGAGTTGACCCACAACAGTTTGGCGTAATATGTGGGAAAGGTCTTCCCAAAGCTCTACAAAGATTCTGAAGACAGTAACTGCTTCATAGCAATACTCATGATCAATGGCTATGAGAAGAAGTAGACCAATAATGGGGAATGTAGGGAACTTCACAGAGTCCCCCAATCTCGCTGCTCAGATACTTTCAATCGAGAGACCCAAAAGAGGTCACGACGATAAAAAAGGCTTAAGCTGGACACTACTGTTACCTTCAGAAAGGAGGGCAACGAAAGAATATGGGTATCACATAAAGACCCTCTCGTGATTGACGCCAGGATTGGAGACGCTTTCTACAAAGTAAAAGAGTTTTGGTTAACAACTAGAGTTTCGTCGATGTTCTATTCAGCTTCACCCTCCAGAGTATCAAGCTCACCAGAGAGAATCTCAATCCTGGGGCAGGACCGGTCTATGACTTTGATAACCGCCCTGTCTCAGTCCAGGGATTGATCTCCATACTGGTCGCGATGGGTAAGTTCCTAAGGTAAGCAATTCACAACGTCCCGATTATGTACATAGACTCTAGCTCCGCCTACAATGTTATTTTTAGGAGACCCCTCCAATCTATCTTTTGATCTGTTCCATCCATCCCACACCTAGCCAAAAAATTCCCGACTACGAACAAAATAGGCATCGTTCGAGGTAACCAGGATACAAACATGACCTGCTACCAGAAGTAGGCATAGCCGACAGAAGCAATCAGTTCTAACATTTATAATTTCGAGCTGTACGACGAAACCATACTTCAGCGCGGGGCAGGGGAGGTGAAAAACGACACATCCTCAAAGGAATGAAGACAGGCCTCCAGCAGGCAGGGGGTCGATGTGCTCCCAAATGTACTATGGGCGCACTGCACCATGGAGAGATACCCAATTAGGGAAATCCCATAAAACCAGTGTTATGAAATTGAAGTTGTCATCCTAGTCGACATTGACATCCCGAGTGTTGAAACCGAAACCCGGCTTCCTGTGGAGCTCGCCCTTGGGGAAAGGGGTGGTCTCGCGCCTACTTCGCTCCTGCAAGAAAAAACAACTAGACAAGGAGAAAACAGACCCAAGGGCTCGGCGGGGAGGTCCCACCACAAACCCGGAAGATCTCAGAGCGCTTCCCCTCCTTAGCCTGAAGCCGAGCTAAGGTACCCTCAGAAAGCACTTAGAGAATTTGGGGAGAGGAGCTCAGGGAAAAAACTTGCCTTCTGGGGTACCCCTTGGGTCCTATTTATAGTTTTTGAAACCCGGACTGCCCATAACCAAAATAGCTGACCTGAAATTACCGGGGAACCCTTGGCTGGGCCTGCCAACAGCCAAACTCCGCTGTTTCGAAGGGCTATGGGCAGGCCATCAGGGATAGAATAGTAAAAAATACCTCTGATCCCCAGGCGAGCTAGGACCCCTGGCCACTTCGGCATGCTTAGCTCGCCAGCTGCTGCCGAGCTCCACTGCAGGGCCGCGAGTTGCAGCTCGCTCGGCGAATGCCGAGCTCTGGGTCGTTGATCGTCGATCTCTGGTCGACGGATGCCGAGCTCTGGCCCGCTCCTGCTGCTGCCGAGCTCGCTGAGCTCGCCTGTGTGGCCCTTGTTGAACTTGCTCGCCGGACACGGGGTTGTACACAATCCCCGCTCTTTTCGAGCTTGTCAGAAAGCTCGGAAAGAAACATCCAACCCGAAGTGTGCGGCGAGCTCCGGCTGGCGAGTTGAAGGGAATCTTATGGTGGGGGCCACCTGCGGCTATATATATGCACCTGCTCTGCTGCCTGGCTCTTGACATTCCCCCTGCTGCCTTGCCAAGATGCCCCTTCCCAAGGAGATTCAAGAGCGCATAGATCGAGCCCGCCAGGCTTCCGAGGCTCGCATTGCCGCGCTGACGGCGGTCCCCGCAAAGGTCCCTCAAGTTGACCCTGCCGAGCCGAGCTCCAAGAGGTCGAGGCCATTTCCCGAGGCGGCCGAGCCCATCTTCCACGACCTGAGGGCCACTTTGGCTCGCGAGACCGGCTCTTCTACTCGAACTATTCTGGAGAATGATAGGGAGGTCGTTGTTGTTGGTGACGATCAGGGCGGCCTTCCAGATGACGAGGGCACCGTGCTGCGGGTTCCTACGCCGCAAGGCGAGGTTATGCCCGCCACTTCGCGACTCTCACCCCCGGACAACCATCCACGGGATCCGCCGCTCCTCTTCGGGATCCTGCCTGTGAGCTCGCAGAGGCCAGCTTCACCACCTGACTCCCCTCGGCAAATTGACGTGGTCGCCGGGGGGGGGGGGGGCCTGGGGTCCACGCTCACCGCACCAAAATGTTGAAACCGGAACCCGACTTCCTGTGGAGCTCGCCCTTGGGGAAAGGGGTGGTCTCGCGCCTACTTCGCTCCTGCAAGAAAAAACAACTAGACAAGGAGAAAACAGACCCAAGGGCTCGGCGGGGAGGTCCCACCACAAACCCGGAAGATCTCAGAGCGCTTCCCCTCCTTAGCCTGAAGCCGAGCTAAGGTACCCTCAGAAAGCACTTAGAGAATTTGGGGAGAGGAGCTCAGGGAAAAAACTTGCCTTCTGGGGTACCCCTTGGGTCCTATTTATAGTTTTTGAAACCCGGACTGCCCATAACCAAAATAGCTGACCTGAAATTACCGGGGAACCCTTGGCTGGGCCTGCCAACAGCCAAACTCCGCTGTTTCGAAGGGCTATGGGCAGGCCAGCAGGGATAGAATAGTAAAAAATACCTCTGATCCCCAGGCGAGCTGGGACCCCTGGCCACTTCGGCGTGCTTAGCTCGCCAGCTGCTGCCGAGCTCCACTGCGGGGCCGCGAGTTGCAGCTCGCTCGGCGAATGCCGAGCTCTGGGTCGTTGATCGTCGATCTCTGGTCGACGGATGCCGAGCTCTGGCCCGCTCCTGCTGCTGCCGAGCTCGCCTGCTGCTGCCGAGCTCGCTGAGCTCGCCTGTGTGGCCCTTGTTGAACTTGCTCGCCGGACACGGGGTTGTACACCGAGTGCCCGCGTTCAAGCCTTCGACCCGGAGAAGAATGACGGGCAACTCCGGGAGAACCTCGACTTAGTCTCTGAAGTTAAGGATACAACAACCAAGCGAATTGTTGTCTACCGAAGGCATGTGGCCCGGCTCTACGACAAAAGGGTAAAGCCTTGGCATATCACCGTTAGAGTCAACGTCCTGCTTAACATCAAAATAGCCAACAAAGGGCCAAAAAAGACAAGATCTCACTAGCATGAGAGGGATTGTACGTCGTCACTACGGTCGTGAAGTCTGGAATGTTCAAGCTTAGAACATCAGAAGAGAAGACTCTCTCCCGCACTTGCTTACTGTATTTTAAAATAATCATCAGACTATGCCACAAATCCACTTGTATGGAATTATATTTGTTTGCTTTAAATAATTATGCGTTATTTGCTTCTAACCCTACCATTGCAGTATTTCACCATAGTGACCTATCAATACCCGGCACAAAGCGTCCACCCTTCACCCTTATAGCAGGTCACGACACCGCCAGGGCCTGCCCCCTTATGGTCCCCCACAGCTCGAAGCATCCTCCCTTCGCCAGAACTCTAGGTCTAGTACCCCTGACCTCTCACTACCTGGCTCGAAGCATCCACCCTTCACCTTTGTAGTAGGTTATGGAACCACCAGGGCCTTCTCTGTAGGGTTTATCTATATAACACATCATATGTGCGCAGCTGAATAAGGCTCAAGAAAACTCTAAAGAGAAATTTGGATCTTGCGATGAACATTGATTAAGAAGTAATTGCAACATTAGATAGGAGTATACCTGAGCGGGATTGAGTTGACACTCAATCAAGATGATCCAAAACATTTTTAGGTCGGCAAGTGAGTTCACGCAAAATCAGATTTACGACTCTACATGAATCCACACGAACGGGGAGAACACCAGCACCTTGTCAAACACGATTCAGGATGGAGAATGGAAAGCACTGTACGTCTCCACAAACTGTTAGGTCTACACCAAGAGAGACTGCGGCGGCGGGCGCCGAAATTGGGGCTTATAGGAGTGACATGATTGGTACTTCGGGAAGAACTTTCCGTTGAAAACTTCCTGATCCGTAAGTATTGGGGCTCTCTCTATCTTGAAAAACCCTAAGACAACTGCTATTTATACCCACGAGTATAAACTGTCTTGAACCTTCGCTATCCGCAGACCTAGAACAAATGGAATTAACTCGACGAATCATTGAGATGTCTCGACGAATCAGATGAATTGACTCGACAAATCATTAGCTGAGATGTCTCAGCGATTCATTGAAATGTCTCGACGAATCATTGAGATGTCTCGACGAATTAGTTGTATTGACTCGACGAATCATTAGCTGAGATGTCTTGACGAATCATTGAGATGTCTCGAAGAATCATTGAGATGTCTTGACGAATCAACTATATTGACTCGACGAATCATTAGTTGAGTTGTCTCGATGAATCACTGAGATGTCTTGATGAATCACTGAGATGTCACAATGAATCAACTATATTGACTCGACGAATCATTAGCTGAGATGTCTTGACGAATCATTGAGATGTCTCGACGAATTCCAATAAGTCAAGTGCTTGGTCCATCACTCATATCACATATGAGTAAGACCAACACAATCCATTCCTCCAACTTCTCAAGAAGCTCTTATGTGCGACCCAATAGGCTCATATCGCGTTGGTAGTGAAACTAGCTGTTTGACCACTTTCAGATTCCCATGGTAACACCAACAGACTCCCACTTGATCTTGAATGTATCAAACAAAATTCTCACAAACAATGAGCGGCATCTCACAATACATCATTGCTCCCTAAACAATAAAAGTTCAAAACTCAATAAGCCTTTATGACCAATGTATCAGTGTTATCTTGTCCCTTTGCCCCTTATACCCAAATATAACTAGAGGCATAGACCGTGTCACCCTCATAATTATTCAATCCAAGTTTCTTGATCTAGAATGAACTTTTGAAAATTAGTGAGCTCAATATCACATATTGACTCAACCAAGCATGGTCATGCATTTCTCAGTCTCATTCCATCAAGGGGCCTATGGATGCAACTCCTGTCATATAGGTGGACAAATATTATTTTTGTCCACGCACAAATAACCAAATGACTCATAACATACCCAATAACCACCGTTATCATCAACCTTTATCAAGGAAGACTTTTGATGACATCAAAGTATGCTCTCTCTCACTTGATGAATGTTGTGACTTTAGGTCAAAGAACCACAAACACAATTACCACTTGAGACCTACTTGCGACACGTTCATATAACAATCCACAAAGTAGTCTTATGATGGGTCTGTCCAATACAACTTGTTCACTAACAAGTACCCATGTGATGACTTGATATCACAATATCATGACCTGTGAGAATTAGTCATTAGTCAATGTGCATACTAGTCTTAATGTATCATCATTGTCCCGAGTTTCTAAGATGATACGCCGAATAGAGACCATTTAAGAATGAAGCCTCTAAGAAACATAGGCCCTCACATTCAAGTCATTCACTGGAATCTTATGGACGCAAACATTTTAAGGTTATTTATCATATTAATTAATCTATCATATAGAAATAAATTAACATAATAAAAGAACTTGTCATTAATATAAAATGGGATAAATAGTACTCTATTGATCAATTGAATTACAACAATCGACAATATATAATCCACAAGACTCCCACTAGAGTTGATCATTCAGGTATCTAATACTCATTGATCTAGTATGACCATCATGTTTTCGCTGTGCAAGAGGCTTCGTTAGGGGATCCACAATATTTTCTTCAGTCGAGACTCTGCATGTTCTTACATCTCCTTGATCGACAATCTCTCGAATAAGATGGAATCGATGAATTATGTGCTTAGAGCGCTGGTGGGATTTAGGTTCCTTAGCTTGTGTAATTGCAACGTAGTTGTCACAATAGAGAACTACATGATCAACAATGCTAGGAACTACATCAAGCTCGCCAATAAATTTCCTAATTCACGCAGTCTCCTTCGTCGCAATCAGCGATATACTCAGCCTCAGTTGTAGAATCATCAACTATCTCTTGCTTGGTACTTTTCCATCTAACAGCTCCTCCATTTAGGCAAAATACAAACCCTGACTGAGACTTTGAGTCATCCCTATTAGTTTGGAAGCTAGCATCCGTGTAACCCTTTACAAAGAGCTTTTCCTCACCACCAAATACTAAGAATACATCATTTGCCCTTATCAACTACTTTAGGATATTCTTGACGACGATCCAGTGACCATAACCAGGATCAGATTGATATCTACTAGTCGTGCTCAAAGCATAAGAGACATCGGGGCAAGTACATAAAAATGCATACATGATTGATCTAATTGTCGAAGCATATAGAATCAACTTCATGCGTTCCTTATCTTAAAAAAGATTTCAGATACTGGTCCTTAAAGAGAATAACATCATAAAACATGTGTAAGAATCCTTTCTTGGACTGAAGCATGTTGAACCATCTCAACACCTTCTCAATATATGTATTTTGGGTCAACCCAACAACTTCTTCGACTTATCTATATAGATCTTAATACCAAGTATATAAGTCGCTTCTCTCAAGTCTTTCATAGAAAAGCAGCCTCCTAGGTTGTTCCTAACAACTTGTAGAGTCGGAATGACATTCCCGATTATTATTATGTCATCTACATACAATATCAGGAAGACAACAATGCTCCCACTAATTCTCTTGTAAACATAAGGCTCATCTTAATTCTTGATAAAATCAAACTCTTTGATTTTCTCATTAAAACGTACATTCTAACTTCGAGAAGCTTGTTTTAATCCATAAATGGAATTTTGTAGCTTGCATATTTTAGTGGCTTCACCTGGAGATATAAAACCCTCGGGTTGTGTTATATACACTTCCTCAAGGAGGTTTCCATTTAGGAAAGCCGTTTTGACATCCATCTGTCATATCTCGTAATCATAATATGCAACAATAACAAACAGAATTCTGATGTACTTAACCATAGCAATAGGGCAAAAGGTCATATCATAATCAATACCATGAATTTGATTGAAACCTTCAGCCACTAGTCTCTCTTTGAATGTTTGTACATTCCCATCCATGTCGGTCTTCTTCTTGAAGATCCACTTCCATCCTATGGGTCGTACCCCTTCAGGTGGTTCCACCAAGGTCCAAATTTGGTTTGTATACATGGAGTCCATTTTAGATTTCATGGCGTCAAGTCACTTCTCGGAGTCCAGTCCATTCATAGCATCTTGGTAGGTTGCAGGCTCATCATCATGATCCATAAGCAATACATTACATATTTGAGACATAAGAAATCCATATATCTCGGGTCAAACTTTCATATACCAGATCTACATAGGACTTGTGTTTCTTGAGTAGGCTCTCTAGCTACAATAACTTGTAGTCCTTGCTCAGGTTTTAGTACTTGTTCATCCATCATTTATGGTTCCTGAACTTCTTCAAGTTCTACCTTTGTAGTCTTTCTGGATAAGAACTCTTTCTCCAAAAAGACGTCGGTCCTTGCGACAAACACTTTGCCCTCAGATGGTAGGTAGAAGTAATACCCTTTGGTTTCCCTAGGATACCCCGCAAGGCAACACTTATTTGATTTGGGCTCTAACTTGTCCAGCATTTGACGCCACACATATGCCTCACATCCCCAAATCTTCATGAAAGACATACTAGGACGCTTCCTAGTCCACATCTCATATGGTGTCTTTTAAACCATTTTTATTGGAGCATAATTTAGTGTGAAAGGATCAATCTCTAAAGAAAAACCCCTAAAGGAAACATGCAAATCTGCATGACTCATCATCGACCGTACCATGTTTAATAGAGTACAATTCCTCCTCTTAAACACACCGTTGTGTTGTGATGTTCTAGGTGGAGTGAGTTGTGATACAATACCATACTCTTTTAGATGATCATGAAACTCCTGACTTAGGTATTCGCCACCTCGACCAGATCGGAGTGTTTTTTCCAACTGATTATCTACTTCTTTCTTAAACTTTTTGAACTTTTCAAAGGTTTCGAATTTGCACTTCATAAGATACACATATCTGTATCTACTGAAATCATCAGTAAATGTAACGAAGTAGTAGTACCCTCCTCTAGCCATAGAACTCATGGGTCTGCATACATCACTATGTAGTACCCTCTCAGTATGACCAGTGAAAAAGACTTTAGTCATCTTGCCTAATAAACAAGATTCACATCTCTCAAATGATTCATAATCAAACAAGTCCAGTAGTCCATCTTTATGGAGCTTGGATATGTGTTTCTCATTTATATGGTCCAAACAACAATGCCAGAGGTATGTAGAATTTAAGTCATTCATTTTTAGTCATTTAGTACTTTCTATGCTATAGATCTGATGGTCTAAGTTCAAAACATACAAACCATTAAACATTTGGGCTACACCATAACAAACATCATTCATAAAAATAGAACAACAGTTGTTCTTAATTATAAATGAAAAGTCCTTCATGTCTAAACATGAAACGATATAATGTTTCTAGTTATGGAAGAAACAAAATAACAATTATCTAATTCTATTACAATCCCTTTGGGCAAAGAAAGATGGCAAACACCAACAACAATGACAATAACTTTTGCTCCATTTCCAACGAGTAAGTCTACCTCTTCTTTACCCAACAATCTCCTCCTTCCTAGTTCTTACACATTTGTACAAATGTGAGAACCTGATGATTTTTCTTGCTAACAAGTAATAACTCAATGTGATTTCATTCTACATTCTAATACAACTATGTAGATGGACTTAAAATATATTGAATTAGCATTTAGGCAAGTGCACATATCAATCATAATATAGGAGAAATCTACATCTCGTGTCGTATTCCACAGGGACGTTTCAACTACTCGTACTCACCCTCCCTTTATTATCATACCTCTAAACAAAAGTGATATTTCAACTACATTAACCTAACTATGACCATTTGGATGATTCAGTATTGGAGAAGTAAAAACGATAAAAACATGAAGCTTTTAAACAATTACATGAACAAATTCATTTATTAGTTCAATTCTAAGCGATCATGACATGAAAAGACTGTTAAATTTGTGCAATGTAAAGGTTAACTATTCATCGAAATTCTCTCTCGAGCAATTCCAAATCTAAACCTAAGATAGTAAATTTTTTCTCGAACAATTCACAACACTCAAGTTCGCATTAAGTAGAGTACCTTTATTACTACATAAATTCATGAATTTTATCTCTAAATTACCATGAATCCTTTTACTCGTGTTCTAATTTTCCAAACAAATTATCTCTCGATCATAGAGTTTGAATTACAAAGGGAATTAACATCACAATATGAACATACCAATATCATTGCAAAGAACCAATTTCTCAATCTAGCCAATTGCAAATTGTGTAAAACAAATAAGTAATTCATAAGGAGGATTAAACTCTTTATTTGCAAGCGTAAACACGAATAAAATACCACAAATTTAACATAAACAAAGTGATACATGATTACTAGAATGTTCAAATAGTGGTTCATGCAAATTAAAATGAAAATTGAAGATGAATCATCAAGAGAAAGGAAGGATTAAAAGGGGTTAATGATTAAATAAAAATACATATCAAATACCTTTCAATCCTCCTTGTCTTGGATGCTCCCCTTCGGCCTCCAGCAGTTCTCCAATCCAGAAATGATCCAAAAGTCCTAAACAAATTTTTCTACAGGAAATTTATAGTCCCCTTGCAAACAAGTCGGACACGGGGTCGAACACGGCCGTATGGCAGGCCGTGTGGACGGTTCCTAGGCGGTTCCCCACGAGCAGGCGTGTCTGGTAGTGGGCCGTGTCAGATGACACTGGTATGGACACGGCCGTGTGTTCGGCCGTGTTCCTCAGACACTGTTGATCGGCAGTCGTGTGCAAAGATGACACGGGTAGGCACACGGGCGTGTGCCATACCCGTGTGAGGTTCCATCGTCTGCGCCCAAATTCTTCAGCTCCAGGTGCATAGGACACGGGTAGGCACACGACCGTGTGTCAGGCCGTGTGCACCAAATTTTCGTCCTGTCATCAGCCATGTAGACTCCGTGAACTCCTCTGTTTGCTCCGAGATTTTTAGGTCCATTGGTTGGCATTACCTGCAATAGAAAAATGAGAGACTCAGTAAATAGTTTATTACAAAAACTGCCAAAGACTTCTAAATACGCTCTTCTATCTATGATACGACAATTTCTTTACTATTATCATGAAATCAACACAAAAGGGGCAGGAAATAGTAGACATGATTACAATTATGATAGTAAAAAGCCTATCATAATCGTACTCATCAAATACCCCCAGACTTAGATGTTTGCTTGTCCCTAAGCAAACTAATTCAAACACCTGGGTTACCATTAAATAATTTTGCCTCCGCACACTGGTTGCTATGAATTTAAGAGAACTTTGATGATGTAATCGCATAGGAAATAATTTAGCAGACTTTTCTAAATATAGATTTATCTTAAAATTCCTCTAATATATCTTTTAACTATCTCTCACTCGCTTTTAGAAATAAAAGTATAGTCATCTTTAACAAATATGAGGAGAAAATAACAATCTCTATAAGATACGTATTAGTATTTCAAAACTTATAAGTACTCATATTGATAATCATGAGCTTACCCTTTTTACACCCTCATCACAGCACTATTTAGAATTAGTAAGGTTGGATCCTTAGGACTTGAATTTTGGTGTAGCCTTTTTGGCTTAGGATAGAAGATTAAAGGTGAGGTAATCAAAGATAAGTTCGATGAATTTTTCACACCTAAATCTTGATTGAGCCTTATGTTGGAAGATACCTTAACATATTTCAATTTTATGTAAACACCCCAGACTTTGCAATTTGTATATTTCCCACATTTTGAAGGGCACTCTATTTATATATATATATATATATATATATATATATATATATATATATATTATTTTTTTTTTTAACCAAGGGACCATAGTAGGGATCATTCCAAGTGGGTGCAAGTATACACGCACTCAGGCCACATATCACTATGTCTTTTTTTTGGGTTCAAAGTAGGGATCATTCCAAGTGGGTGCAAGGATACACGCACTCAGGCCACATATCACAATGAACAAATCATTCCAAGAAGGCATCAATGATAGGTGTGCTAATAGGTAAGGATTTGGCCTTGGTGAATTTTAATAGTAGAGCATCAAAAGGATGGGGATTAGGTTCAAATTGGGTGTGCAAGGGTATCATGTTAAAGGTGTTGGGATAACAAGGCTCAAGCTATCCAATAGGAGGCCTAAGTCATTTCCGCCCTTACTAATTAACCTATGTAATGTTTTGAGGAATGCTAGAGGGTGAGTCCTAGACATCAATAGGGAGTAATTTTTAATTTTAAAGCCCTAATACCAAATTATAAAAATGTTACACTCATCGACTCACTTTATTATAGATAAGTATATTTTCTAAAATAGAGTGTTGGATAGTTACTAATATAGAGGAGTAATCTTAAAATTAAATTATATAGAGAAAATTAAGCTAAAAAAAATTTCTATGCTTAATTACGAATCAACAAAGTTGAATACTCTATGAGTCTACATCAATTCATTTTAATCAATGTGCGAAGTTAAATTAAATATTTATAATCCCAAATGAATGAATAATGAGAGCTTAAAAGATCAAACAAAATTTGTAGGGGGGTATAACAAACTTGAGTATCTTATGATAAGCAGATTGGAATCAATTGTAACCACATGAATAACCATTCTACCCCCAGACTTAAGATTTGCAATGTCCTCAGTGCAATGTAAAAAGCGAACATAGAGTGATTTCATGATGATATAAGAAAAAAACTGCTATCATAATAAGTAGAAGAGCACAGTAAAGAAACAGGAGTTGTAATGAAATGCACTGATATATAATAGCTGACAGAACTGAATACACAGATATAAAAAATATACAAGATACGATACATAAAGATAACACTACATCGATACATATCAGAAGTAATCAGGGTGGTCGGTCACATCGTCTGGGAAGGAAGGCGGGGCTGGAGCTGGCGGCTGGCGAGGGGCGATCCCAAGGTGGTCTCTGATCTGTATGAGGAGGTCCTCGGTCCACTGCTGCGACTCCTCAATGTGCTGTAGGCGCGGAGAGAGCTCGGTCTCGAAAAACTGTCGAAACTCGCGCGAGTACCGTGAATGAGGTGGAGGAGGTGCAGTAGACGACTCGCCATGAGCGTAAGTGGAATGGGGGTGGAGGCACCAACGACACATCAAGGTCAGGATCTATCTCATCATCACTGTCATCCTGTACATGCGGTCCACGTCGTGCAATAGAATATATGACCCCTCCCCGGCCCTGACGGGCGGTGACGAGGCGGAGGGAGCGAAGACTAGCCATCGTGATAGACACGGTCTTTGTGACCACCATCATCTGGGGGATGGCTAAAAAGATGCCCATATTCTTCACGAGGCGAGTAATGTAGGGTGCTACACAAATAGACCCTATACGGGGGGTGTCGGCCTGATGGAGAATGAACTGGGCTAGAAGATAACCGAGATGTAGAGGATAACGTGAAGTCATGCTGTAGAGGTATAACAGGTCCTGTCGACTGACAACTCCGGAGCTTTCGCCCCGGCCGCTCAACGTGTGGCTAAGGAGATGGTGGATGTAATGGAGGGCGGGAGAAATCAATTTAGAGGCCTTAGATCGCTTGGCCTTGTAGGCGCCAGTGTCAAAAGAAATCTGGCGCCAGATACCGCCGACCATATCGCGATTGGGGAGTTCGAAGTGGAGCTCGGGGTAGGCAGCACTGAAAAGGAACGACTCCTCATACACCCCTAAATACTGGGTGAACTGGAGCATGATGAGTGTATAAAATGTGCCACCCACTTGAAATGAAACTATCCCCTCGGGCGCGTGCGGTGCATCGATGAAGTTAGGCCGAAAGTTGGAATAAAACGAAGATAGGAACTCTAAAGTGAGTTCCCTAAATCCTAACTCCTCTATGGCAAAAAATTGATCCCACCCCGTTACAGAAATTAATCCCCTGACATCTCCAGCTAAGTTTATCTCTTCAAGCACGCTCCAATCAATTATACAGATATCTTGAAATTTTTTTGATTGCAAGCGGTTGAAGCGGGCGGTGTACGATGCGTCGGTGAATATTAGCGGAGCAGCGGCATCCCGCCTCTCCATTGAGACTTGTAGTTCCGGTCGGCGACGGCGACCTCCTTGACTTTTTCCGAAAGACATGATGAAAAAGGGAAAATGCGAGTAAAGGAAGACGAGAATTGGAACAGATGACGCCTTGAGGATCAGGCCTCAAGGAGATTTGTGATGGGAGAAGGTTGGAATGAGCAAAGAAGAAATCCACACGGCCCTATTTAAAGAGATTGCACACGGGTTCACACACGTGCGTGTGTGAACCCGTGTTAGGGAATCAGCAGCCTCGTGGAACACGGGGTGCGTTAATCCGTGTAAAAAAATTGAACACGGGTGCGCACACGACCGTGTGTGCACCCGTGTTAGGGAATCCGAGGCCTCGTGGAACACGGGGCTGCCTCGGTCCGTGTGGTCAACCTGGCTGGGGACAGCATGTCAGGTGGACACGGGCGACAACACGGCCATGTGTTGACCCGTGTCGCAGCTGGCACGGTATACAAACACGGGTAGGTAGGTGACACAGCCGTTTGTTATCCGACACGCCCGTGTCCGATGTCTCGACACAGCGGTCTCGACGATCGTCGAGCGGGCGACACGGCTGGCCACACGGGTGGATGTGCACCCGTGTTGTGCTCGGGAAGAATTTGTCTTTTTGCGGAATTAATCCACACGGCTAGGCCTGAGCCTGTGTCACGTACACGGCCATCCACACGGCCGTGTGGTGAGCCGTGTGCCTCTCCATTTTTTGCATTTCTCTTTTAACTTTTTTACAGAAATTTCTTTTTTCTCATTAAAATTTTTCTGGAATATTTTTTTTTTCATTATAACATTTTTTTTCTCATTAAATTTTTCATTACAACTTATTATAGTAAAATAATAAGAAACATTTACTATAGTTTAATATGAAATTAATCTAGACGGAGGCAAGTCTCTAGACGAGCGAAGTCCATAGGGATTTCACCATAATAAGGCTTAAGTCGGTGACCATTAACCTTAAAATCTCCCTTCTCAGGGTGAGTTAACTCGATGGTACCGTAGGGAAAGACTTCTTTAACCTTAAAGGGTCCGGACCACTTAGACTTTAATTTCCCTGGGAATAAACGTAATCTGGAATTATAGAGGAGGACTTGGTCACCTTTTTGGAATACCTTGGGTTTGCGAAGGTGACGGTCATGAAATAGCTTGGTTTTCTCCTTATAAATCCGAGAGTTCTCATAAGCCATAGTTCTCCACTCATCTAATTCGTTAAGTTGAAGTTTACGCTTCTCTCCTATAGAACTAGTGTCAAAATTTAAGGAGTGTATTGCCCAATACGACTTGTGTTCTAATTCTATAGGTAGGTGGCAAGATTTACCGTAGACTAATCTAAAAGGGGTGGTCCCTATAGGTGTTTTGCAGGCTGTCCTATAAGCCCATAAACAGTCGTTAAGTTTCCTAGACCACTGCTTCCTATTCCCTTCTATAGATTTTTCTAAGATTCTCTTAATCTCTCTATTGGAAACTTCAACTTGCCCACTAGTTTGAGGATGATACAGAGTGGCTATCCTATGTGTGACTCCATATTTTTCTAATACCTTGTCTAGTTGTAGATTACAAAAGTGTGAACCCCTATCGCTAATTAGTGCACATGGTGTGCCAAATCATGCGAATAAGGATTTCAAAAATCTAATTACCACCCTACTATCATTAGTAGGCAAAGCTTGCGCTTCAACCCACCTTGATACATAATCTACAGCTACCAAAATATATTTATTCCCAAAAGAAACTGGGAATGGTCCCATAAAATCTATACCCCACACATCGAATACTTCGCATTCAAGGATAAATTTTTGAGGCATTTCATGTAATTTAGAAATATTACCTGCTTTTTGGCAAGAATCACATGAAAGCACGTACCTTTGGGCATCCCTGAATAGAAGGGGCCAATAAAAACCGGAATCAAGAACCTTTTTAGCCGAGCGATTTGCTCCATAGTGACCACCAGCATGACCTGAATGACACTGCTCCAAAATCTTCCAACCTTCCTCTG
This sequence comes from Platanthera guangdongensis, assembly GCA_039583875.1. NCBI lineage: Eukaryota > Viridiplantae > Streptophyta > Magnoliopsida > Asparagales > Orchidaceae > Platanthera > Platanthera guangdongensis. Next base: position 169,677,164 of record CM077152.1, read on the forward strand.
CTGATACACACCTTCTTATAACAAAATTTGCACATATCCGAAAAAGAAAGGGGTCCTCCCAGAAGTAATTTTTCAAATCAGAGAAAAATTTCTTTTTCTGCTGATATGAAAAGTCTTTTAGAAGGACCTTAGCCACAAGATAGTTTGCATAATCTGCAAACCATGGATAATCCAGATGTATATTGGTAGATATGGCAAATAGTGATTCCTCAGGAAATGTATCAGAAATTTCAGATTCATCTAACATTGATCGTAGTGGGTTTTCTAAACGTGAAAGATGATCCGCCGCTAAGTTTTCCGCTCCTCGTTTATCTCTAATTTCTAAATCAAATTCTTGCAGAAGAAGAACCCATCGGATTAAACGAGGCTTTGCTTCCGCTTTGGCTAGCAAATATCTAAGTGCAGAGTGATCCGTGTAAACTACCACTTTGGACAATGTTAAATATGGTCTAAATTTATCAAAGGCGAATACCACTGCTAGGAGTTCTTTTTCAGTAGTTGTATAATTCTCCTGTGCATTATTAAGTGTTTTACTAGCATAATATATTGGGTGAAAATGTTTGTTTCGGCGTTGTCCTAAAACAACCCCTACCGCAAAACTACTAGCGTCACACATGATCTCAAATGGTTGACTAAAATCGGGTGCGATCATAATAGGAGAATTAATTAATTTTTCTTTTAAGAACTCAAAGGCATGTAGACACTCTTGTTCGAAAATAAAAGGTGTGTCTTTTTCTAAAAGTCTTGTAAGTGGTTTAGCTATTTTAGAGAAGTCTTTAATAAACCGGCGGTAAAATCCCGCGTGTCCTAAGAAACTTCTCACTGCCTTAACGAAGGTTGGTGGTGGTAATTTTTCTATGGTCTCTATTTTTGCTCTATCTACTTGAATTCCTTGGCTTGAATTTTATGGCCAAGTACTAACCCTTCTTGTACCATGAAATGACACTTCTCCCAACTAAGCGCCAGGTTCGTCTCCTCACACCTCCTAAGAACTTTCTCTAAATTATTCAAACATAACTCAAAAGAGTCGCCAAAAACAGAAAAATCATCCATGAACACTTCCATAATATCTTCAACATACTCGTTAAAGATGGCTAGCATGCACCTTTGAAATGTGGCGGGTGCATTACATAACCCGAAAGGCATACGTCTATAGGCAAAGGTACCAAATGGGCAAGTAAATGTTGTTTTCTCTTGGTCTTCTGGTGCTATAGGAATTTGGAAGTATCCAGAAAGTCCATCTAGAAAACAATAATAAGAATGTCCTGATAAGCGTTCTAATATCTGGTCAATGAAAGGAAGAGGGAAATGGTCTTTTCTAGTGACATCGTTTAATTTCCTATAGTCTATACAGACACGCCAACCTGTTACCGTTCGCGTTGGAATTAATTCATTTCTATCATTTGCTACCACAGTCAGGCCACCCTTCTTAGGAACTACTTGGACATGACTAACCCATGAACTATCCGAAATAGGATATATAATACCAGCATCTAATAACTTCACAATCTCAGCCTTAACTATCTCTTTCATATTAGGATTTAGCCTATGTTGCGGTTGAATAGACGACTTATAGTTTTCTTCCAAAAGGATTTTATGAGTGCAAAAACTAGGATTAATACCCTTTATATCAGATATTTGTCATGCTATTGCACCTTTACATTTCTTCAATATTGTTATTAATTTATCTTTTTCAATATTGGAAAGATTTGAAGATATGATAACTGAGTATGAAGAATTTGTTCCTAAGAATGCATACTCAAGATGATCCGGTAATTTTTTTAATTATACTATTGGTGGATCCTTAGTATTATTCTTAAGAGCTTCATGATCTCCTTCAGTAATTAAACTATATTCCGTTGTTCTATTCATAGCAACACAATTTTCTAGAAAAAATAAATGTTCAACAATGTCATCATTTTTATCATCTTCTAGATAGTTGTTAGTTATGCAAATTTCTAAAGGATCTTTATAATAAAAATTAGAATTTATAGAAGACATAAAATCATCAATACCATAAGAAAAATAGCAATAATCATCGTTATCTAAGGATTGTTTCATAGTATTGCCAATTTGAAAAGTGACTTCATCTTCTCCTACTCGCAATACTAATTTACCATCAAAAACATCAATAAGTGCTCTAGATGTAGCTAGAAATGGATGACCTAGTATGAGTGGTACTTCGATATTTTCATCCATATCTAAAATAACAAAATCAGCAGGAAATATAAATTTATCTACCTTAACTAATACATCTTCTACTATTCCTTTAGGATACTTAACCGATCGATCTGCTAATTGAATACTCATTCTTGTTGGGCTAAGTTCTCCTAGGCCTAGTTTCAGATATAGTTTATAAGGCATTAAATTTATACTTGCTCCTAGATCTGCTAAAGCCTTATTTACTTGCAAATCACCGATTAAACATGGAATTGAAAATGAACCGGGATCCTTAAGTTTTTGTGGCAATTTATTTGGTAGAATAGCAGAGCATTCTTCACTTAATGTTACTAATGATAATTCTTCTATTTTTATTTTATTAGAAATCAAATTCTTAAGAAATTTTGCATATTTAGGCATTTGAATAATTTTAGAAAAAGGTAAATTAACATGTAATTGCTTAAACATAGATAAAAATTTACCATACTGCGCATCCATGCGCTCCTTGTTAAGCTTTGCTGGATATGGTAATGCTGGTTGGTACTCCATCGGTTGTATGTTCATCTCACTTGGTCCTTCTCCGCTAGACTCCATTTGGGGTGCTTCTTTTGCAGGCCTTGGGTCTTGTAACTCCTTTCCGCTCCTCAATTGAACGGCTTTTGCATGATCCCTTGGATTTATCTCTGTATTCCCCGGAAGTGTTCCTTGATGCCCTTCAGAAACCATCCTTGCAAGCTGACCAATCTGATTCTCTAAGTTCCGAATTGAACCCTCTTGATTCCGGAAGGCTACATCGGTAGTTTGCATGAACTTGGTAAGCAAATCTTCCAATGTAGGCTTCCTTGGTTCCAACTGTGGTTGTTGTCCAAACATGGGTTGCTTCCCTTGATTTCCTTGTCCTCCCCAAGAGAAATTGGTGTGGTTTCTCCATCCAGGATTATATGTAGAACTATATGGGTTGTTGGCTTGATTGAAAGGTGGTCTAATATTGTTACCCATATAGTCAACATGCTCTTGAACTTGCGGTTCACAACCAGGCATTCCACTGCATGAAGAGTCCCATTGTTGAGGTTCCATGGAAGGTGGTGCTAAGGCAAGGTTGTCCATCTTTTGGTGAAGTTTCTCCACTTGAATAGCTAAGGCGGTGACGACATCTACTTCATAAATTCCTACGGGCTTGCTAGGCTTTTGTCTTACTGTAGTCCATTGGTAATTGTTCATTGTCATGTCCTCTATCAACCGCTGAGCCGCTTCAGGTGTCTTGTTGTTCAAAGTTCCTCCACTAGCCGCATCAATCATTTGTTTGGTGGCTGGATTTAGACCATTATAGAAGGTCTGAATCTGAAGCCATGAAGGTAGAGCATGGTGGGGACATCTCCTTAACAACTCCTTGAATCGTTCCCATGTGTCGTACAACGATTCAGACTCCAATTGAATGTACGTAGAGATGTCATTCCTTAACTTTGCAGTCTTCGCAGGTGGAAAATAATTCATCAGAAACTTCTCAACCATCATGTCCCAAGTAGTGATCGACCCTCTAGGTAAGGAATTCAACCACTGCTTTGCCTTATGCCTTAAAGAAAATGGAAACAATCTCAATCGAATGGCGTCGTTGGAAACACCATTGATCTTAAATGTGTCACATATCTCTAAGAATCCGGCCAAGTGGGTGTTAGGATCCTCATCTTGCAAGCCATCATACTGGACATACTGTTGAACCATTTGTATCACACTAGGCTTCAATTCAAAGTTATTGGTAGCTATTGGTGGTCTAACGATGCTCGACCCGGTTCCTTGGAGATTAGGTCTAGCAAAGTCAGACATGGTTTGCTCATTTTGGTTGGCCATGGTATCTAAGTTTTCAAGATGATTCTCTCCTTAGTTTACTATCTCTTCTTCTGATAGTACGTTTGAATTATCTGTGGTATTAATTCCCACGTCCCTTAGGTTAGTATTATGGAGAATTCGTTCTGGGTCAGGATGAAATGGTACTAGCACAGAATTTCTGCCCATGGTCATAGACTAACAGACTACAAAAAAAAATATTACGCAATATAATTATTCAAATACTATTTTACAACTATATAAATGAAAATTGGTAGATCAATAAAGATTAGGATTTCAAAATATTGAAAACGATCGCCGACAACGGCGCTAAAAACTTGATGATTTTTCTTGCTAACAAGTAATAACTCAATGTGATTTCATTCTACATTCTAATACAACTATGTAGATGGACTTAAAATAGATTGAATTAGCATTCATGCAAGTGCACCTATCAATCATAATATAGGAGAAATATACATCTCGTGTCGTATTCCACATGGTCATTTCAACTACTCGTACTCACCCTCCCTTTATTATCATACCTCTAAACAAAAGTGATATTTAAACTACATTAACCTAACTATGACCATTTGGATGATTCAGTATTGGAGAAGTAAAAACGATAAAAACATGAAGCTTTTAAACAATTACATGAACAAATTCAGTTATTACTTCAATTCTAAGCGATCATGACATGAAAAAACTGTTAAATTTGTGCAATGTAAAGGTTAACTATTCATCGAAATTCTCTCTCGAGCAATTCCAAATCTAAACCTAAGATAGTAAATTTTCTTTCGAACAATTCACAACACTCAAGTTCGCATTAAGTAGAGTACCTTTATTATTACATAAATTCATGAATTTTATCTCTAAATTACCATGAATCCTTTTACTCGTGTTTTAATTTTCCAAACAAAATATCTCTCGATCATAGAGTTTGAATTACAAAGGGAATTAACATCACAATATGAACATACCAATATCATTGCAAAGAACCAATTTCTCAATCTAGCCAATTGCAAATTATGTAAAACAAATAAGTAATTCATAAGGAGGATTAAACTCTTTGTTTGCAAGCGTAAACACAAATAAAATACCACAAATTTAACATAAACAAAGAGATACATGATTACTAGAATGTTCAAATAGAGGTTCATGCAAATTAAAACGAAAATTGAAGATGAATCATCAAGAGAAAGGAAAGATTCAAAGGGGTTAATGATTAAATAAAAATACATATCAAATACCCTTCAATCCTCCTTGTCTTGGATGCTCCCCTTCGGCCTCCAGCAGCAATCCAGAAATGATCCAAAAGTCCTAAACAAATTTTTCTACAGGAAATTTATAGTCCCCTTGCAAACAGGTCGGACACGGGGTCCAACACGGTCGTGTGGCAGGTCGTGTGGACGGTTCCTAGGCGGTTCCCCACGAGCAGGCGTATCTGGTAGTGGGCCGTGTCAAATGACATGGGTATGGACACGGCCGTGTGTTCGGCCGTGTTCCTCAGACACGGGTTGATCGGCATTCGTGTGCAAAGATGACACGGGTAGGCACACGGGCGTGTGCCATACCCGTGTGAGGTTCCATCATCTGCGCCCAAATTCTTCAGCTCCAGGTGCATAGGACACGGGTAGGCACACGGCCGTGTGTCAGGCCGTGTGCACCAAAGTTTCGTCCTGTCATCAGCCATGTAGTCTCCGTGAACTCCTCTGTTTGCTCCAAGACTTTTAGGTCCATTGGTTGGCATTACCTGGAATAGAAAAATGAGAGACTCAGTAAATAGTTTATTACAAGAACTGCCAAAGACTTCTAAATACGCTCTTCTATCTATGATACGACAATTTTTTTTACTATTATCATGAAATCAACACAAAAAGGGGCAGGAAATAGTAGACATGATTATAATTATGATAGTAAAAAGCCTATCGTAATCGTAGTCATCAGAACCACATTCGGTATCCAATACCCAAGATGAAGGAGCAAAAAGATTTATCTTTATAACATAAATATTTGAAGCGAAATACATACCTCCCTTCATCTTCTACAGACCTTCAATGTAAGAAGGGCAATTCCTCCTCCAATGACCATCTTTGCCATAGTGATGGCATTTCCCTTCCTTCGTCATGCCCTTCTTCTTCAGTGCTGAAGACTTAGGGTCAAGAGATGACTTAGGTCCAACCTTAGTCTTCTTGAACCCCTTGGTCGTGCCCTTACCTTTATTCAAAATCAGTATGGGGCTAGCATACTTAGCATTCTTCATATTGATCTTGACAGTTCTTAACATGCCTAGGAGCTCGGGCAGTGTCTTGTCCATCTCATCCATGTTGTCGTTCAAGATAAACTGCTCATAACTATCCGACAATGATTTCAGGATTAGATCGATAGTTAACTCTTGGCCCAAGGGAAAGCCTAGTCTTTCAAGGTTCTCTATATACCCAATCATCTTGAGTACATGAGTTTCTACGAGGTATTGATCTCCCATCTTGCACTAAAACAATGTCATGGTGACGTCAAACCTCTCTTGTCGAGTCTGTCATTGAAACATTTTCTTAAGGTGCTCGTACAACTCTCTACAACTAATGTTCTCATGTTGCTTCTAACACTTAGAGTTACAGTGGCAAGCATGAGATATTCGACATCCAAGGAGTCGTCACCATACTTCTTATAAACATCTTTATCTACCAGAGGGGCAGTGGCGGTTGGATCAGTAGGGGTATCTACTTCAAAGACATTGATCTTACGCTCTTATTTGAGAAGCAACCCTAAATAATTCCCAAGTTCCCATACAAGTTGTAACACCCCCTATCCGTCGCATAGCATATATCAGTAGGTCCGGCCGGGGCCCGACGCCATAAACCACAGACAGACCGGGTGGTTATTTATGGAAACCATCCAACCAATCTCAACGTCCTACACAGTGCATTCTAGCGGAAGCAGTTTATAAAGTTGTAAACAAGAACCCAGCATCAAAGCACGAATGTCCACTAATACAAAATAGGAATGTTATACAAAATACTCAAAACAAGCCTTAAGGCCTTACAAAATGTTTCACTTGAATATTACATGTTTTACAAACCACGGCGCACAGGCCGGTCATACATGAATAAAACAGTAAACACTTCTACTTGGGCCTTCGAGGGCCGGCTTCGCAAAAAGCGCTTTAGCCCGCTATTGAACGCTTGGTCCAGCTGCACCTGCAAGCAACAAACCACCGCACGGTGGCAAAACAAGGCAACGGTCAGCAATGCTGACCAAATTATAACGATCCCGCCCCCAACTCGGGACGGCGATGCTCCTTCCCTGCATTTCATTAGCATAAGCGAGTAATTTATAACCATAGCCATAACATCACAGACGTTGGCTCGTACGGCCACACGCCCCGTGCACTCAGGGCACATTCTCGGTGAACCGGTCGATGTCACGTCAATTAAAGCCATTAACATTCCGGACTCACCACCGCCACTAAGACGGCCAAACCTATGAGCAATTTGTATTCTTGGCATGGGTCACGTCAATTTAAGCCTTTGACCGCCGAAGACTCACATCTATGCCAACGGTAAGTGCCACGTAACCTTAGGTCTCTTTAACCGAACAACATAGAGCGGGTACGGTTCCATCTAACCCGTGCTCACATCGCAACGACAATTTAAGCTATTTGCGCGGGTCAAACTTTCACCGAGTCCCATTCTATCGCAAGTCACATAACTCGGTTATGTTCAAGTTGGCTCTCATGCCACCAAGTTGGCAAGATATCGTATCCGCCCAGTTTTCTGGGTGCACCTTTGGGTTAGTCCCCAAGGCTCCCTGCTGCAATCTACCGCGTAGAAAACCCGAAAACAACCAATAGCACGGAGTCTTCTCCGACATTTATGCAATACAACATCACCGATCCAGACCAACATGTCCGGGTAGGCTTCACACATCATGCCTATGTCCGTTCTCGCTCACGGACTCTACACAACGGGGACTACACATATCTACCCGAAGGAACGCCTCCAACTCTCCGCAAACTCGCGAGAGCGGGCTTCCTATGCAAAGAAAGAGAGCTATTCATGCTCAAGATGAGGATCGTTACCCTTGAGTTCCTCTTTGGCGCCATTGAAAAGTAATCGGATGAAAATCACCGCACTAGCATTGCCTCCGTGGATCCGGAGTCGGCTTGCGATTCGGAGCTCCGAAGCTCCTCCAATGGCGGATCTAGCTCCTTCTTCCTCCCTTGGCTCTCCTCTCTCTCCAAGGATTTAGAAAGATGATAAGGTATGAAAAGTGAGGGTTTTCTAAGTCCACTCACGGGTATATCCCTTCAGTAATAACCCCCAGCCGTTGGATCTTCAGTCAAGGAAATGAACGGCTTCGATTCGGGACTGAAATGCCCAATCTGGACCGAACACGGCCTGGCACACGCCCGTGTCCAGGGCCGTGTGCCGCATTCGCCGTCAAAATCGAATCACCTGGAACCTCACACGGGTATCTGTTGGGAACATTGGTCAAATGTACCTGATTTGAAGAAGCCTCACCCAACTCAATGATATACATCATAATGTATTTGATGTATGTTGAGTTTACTTGTGCAGGTTATGTAATCACTGGACTGAAGCAAAAAGTTTCTAAGTCCATGTGTCGACACCCAGAGGGAAAGTGTCGACACTTAAGAAGACTTGTGTCGACACCCAGACAAGCAGTGTCGACACTTGGAGTCATTGTGTCGACACCTGGGATGCAGAGTTGACACCAGACAGTAAGTGTCGACACTTGGAGTTGTGTCGACACTCAGTGAAGAAAAGTGCAGACAGAAAGTGTCGACACAAGGAGCTGTGTCGACACCCAGTGAAGCTGTGTCTACACCAGAAAGTGTCGACACTTGAAGTATGTGTCGACACTCAGCAAAAGTCTGCAGAGACTAAGTTAAAGTGTCGACACTCAGAACAATGTGTCGACACTCAACAGAAGAGTCAGCACTTGAAGTATGTGTCGACACCCAGCACAATGTGTCGACACACAACCAGAAGAGTCAACACATGAAGTATGTGTCGACACCCAGCACAATGTGTCGACACTCAGCTAAAGACTCTACACTTGAATAAAGTGTCGACACAAGGAGCTGTGTCGACACTTAGCAAAGATCAGAAAGATCAACAAAATTATTCTAAGTACAAGTGTCGACACTAAGGGAATGTGTCGACACTCAGCTGAAGTCTCAACAAAAAGAAGGTGTGTCGACACAAGGAGCTGTGTCGACACTTAGCAAGTATCAACATAGAAGACTATGTGTCGACACCAAGAAGTAGTGTCGATACTTGACAGATTCAACACAAGAAGTTGTGTCGACACAAAGGTGATGTGTCGACACTTAGAAGAATTCAGTACAGATAGAAGATCAAGTACTTGTGTCGACACTCAATTTCAGTGTCGACACCTGAAGAAGAATCTGTGTCGAGACATACAAGGAGTTGTGTCGACACCTTGTAGACTTGTGTCGACACTTACACAGCATGTGTCGACACTTGGTCTATAAGTGTCGACACTTAAAGATAGAAAGTCTTGACACTTTCAGACAGTTAGAGATTTTCAAGAAATGACTGGATGACTTGACAGCTGCCGTTCCAGCCGGTCTACAGCACCTGTCAGAGATATCAGAAGTCAGTTATGGACCGGACCAGCCGGTTACCATGAAGAAGGCCTATAAATAGGCACCTACAGTTTACAGAAACTGTTGTTGAGGTTGATCACATTATTGAAGAACAAGTTATTAAAGTGGTACACAGAGTATCAACACAAGAAGATCTTGCAGTCCAAGTGCAGATTTAAGAAGTTGGAGAGAGAGGGCTCCATCCAAGAAATCAGGCTCTGGAACTAGGCTGAGAAGAAGGATTCAGATTCATTCTGGATCTTAAGTGGCAGAGGTCAAGGAACAACTGCAGGAGGATTCAGTCTTATTCAGTTCTACTCAAGAAGCTTTGAAGAAAGCTAAGTCAGATTGAATCCAGCTGAGTTCTTCCAAGAACTCATCAAGAAACTCTCAACTCCCCTCTTTTATTTCTGAGTTGTTGAGTTAATATTTGTAATACATTTTTATCTTGTAGGATCCTTTGGATCTGAGTGTATTGTAAGCTTATAATTATAAAGGCTGAGGGTAGGGCTTGAGATCCTGAGTGTAGGAGATTGAGATCTCTGAGTGTAGGCCTTGGTTGGCTGAGTGTAGGCCTTGATTGGCTGAGTGTAGGCCTGGGTGGCTGAGTGTAGGCCTTTGTGGCTGAGTGTAGGCTTTGGGATAAAGCTGAGTTGTAAGGCTTTGGGCCTGAGGTGTAGGAACCAATTTGGGTTCTGAGACAGTGGAGGAGTTTGGCCGAATCTAGTACACTGCTAGATAGGCGAAGGGGGAAAGTGGATGTACCCATATCTTGGGGAACCACTATAAACCACTGTGTATGCTGTGCTGTGCTGTGATTGTTGCTGTGTATGCTGTGTGTTTGCTGTGATAAAATAGTTAGTATTCTGTGATATAACTGATTGCTGCCATTAAAGTTTAAAAAGGATTAGGTCACATATTCACCCCCCCTCTAGGTGTTTAGGTACCATATCTTTCAAGTGGTATCAGATCCAGGTTCCTCAAAAAGGACTAACAGTCTGAGGAGATCCTGTTTGGCAGATTCAATGTAAGGCAAATCACAGATTCAAGAAATTCAAGAATATCAAGAAACATGAGTTCCTCTGAGAATCACAAGGAATTGGGTTCCATGAAATTACCCATATGCAGGAAAGAGATCTTTGGGATCTGGAAGGAAAGGGTAAGGCTATTTATGGAGGCCTCAGACCCTAGAATCTACATCACAGTAAAGGAAGGGCCTTATGTGCCCATGAAGATTTCAGTTTTAGATGCAAATCAGAGAACTCCAAAGGATTTCTCTGAGATGACTAAGGATGAGATTGTCCTAGCCACAATGGACAAGAGGGCACAGAACATAATAGTGAGTGCCATTGATGATGCAACTTTTCAGAATCTTATATACTGTAAGACAGCCAAAGAGATGTGGGACACTCTTATAGTGTATATGGAAGGATCTGAAGAAGTCAGACAAGATAGAAAATCCTTGCTAAATCAGGAGTATGAGAGTTTTAGACAAGGTAAAGGTGATAGCATAACTGAGTGCTACAAGAAGTTCTACAGAATAGTTAATGAACTCATGTCTTATGGAAGAGAGTTCAGTAACTATGAACTAAATGACAAGTTCCTAAGGTCCCTAACCAAAGATTGGGACACAAAGATCTGTGCCATTAGAGAAATGGCTAAGTTGGGGGAAATTCCTCCTCCTACACTGTTTGGCAAGTTATTGTCTTATGAAATGCAATTGACAGTGAGGAAAGAGGAGGAGAAGTCAACAAGAATTGAACACAAGGAAAGATCAGTTGCTTTCAAGACAGAAGTTCCCAGAAAGTGCATGAATAAGTCATCAACTCCACCTCTAGAGGTAGTTGAATCAGAATCAGATGAGTCAGTCAGCACAAAGACTGAGAGCAGTGAAAGTGATGAAGACTTTGCTTCCTTCACTAGACACTTTCAGAAATTCTTGAAGAAGAAACAGTGGAGGTCAAGACCTTCTACTTCAAAGGGAAAGGAAGTCTTTTATCAGGAGAAAAAGCCTTCAAAGAAAGACAGGAAGAGGACAAAGTCAAGCAAGGCAACTGGATCTAAGATAGTGTGTTATTGCTGCAATAGACAGGGCCATGTTATTGCAGATTGTCCAGAGAAGAGAAAGGAATCTGGTGACAGGAAAAAGGCTCACTTCAAAGGCAAGAAAGAGAAGTCTTTTGTTGCCAAGAAGGAGAAGACTCTATCAGATATCTCTTCTTCAGAAACTGAGTCTGAGGCTGAAGCCTACATAGGGCTGTTTGCTGAAGAAGAAGAGGAAGAATTCATGCAGTTAATGGAGTCTATTTATGAACAAGAAGACAGTCAATGCCAAGGGCTAATGGCTTTGACAGAGAGTGCCAAAATCCTGGAGCAGCCAGGACCCAGTAAGGTACAAGGTTCAAGTTCAGTTTTTCTTGTTCTAGTTCAGATTCAGATTCTTCTTCATCAAGTGATGAGAATGTATCTGAGTCTGAGGATGATATTCATCAGCTTATAGATGAATATAAAGTGCTGTTGCAAGCTTACAAGAAAAGCAAGTCCCTAGCCAAAAGTCAGGCAAAGGAAATTGCTGATCTTAAAGCTGCTGCAACAGATTTTGAGAAGCAATTTGATCAAAAGCTGAATGAGATAGCCAGACTGAAACACATAACAGTGATTCAGATGGGGACTATCACCTTTAAGAATGATCAAATCAAGGGTCTGGAGATAAATCTTCAGAAAGAGAGAGATCTTGTTACTAGGTTTTCTAAACCTAAGTCAGTGCTACCTTTAATTGATGAATTTGTTCATCATAAAGGCAAGGCTGGACTGGGCTTTATTAGACCTGCAGGGACTGAGCAGTCTAAGTCTAAGTCCAAGGGCAAAGCCCCAACATTCAACAAGCCTGCTGTAGATAAGACAGCCAAGGCTGTACCTAAGCAAAGGTACAATAAGTTTGAATGTTGGTGCTGTGGCAAAGTTGGCCATTTTGCAGTGGACTGTTGGCACAATGCTAGTGCCAAAGTGAGTACCAAACTACCTGTTGGAAAGCCAGTGGGTAGCTTTGTCAGATTGCAGACTAACAAGTACCAAGGACCCAAGAATTCTTTGGGTTCTAAGGTTCATTAATCTGTTTTGCAGATGAGTCCAAGTGGCCATACCCCAACATGGTACTTGGACAGTGGATGTTCCAGACATATGACTGGAACAAGAGGATTACTAAAGGACTACATTCCAGTAAAAGATGGTCCAAAAGTAACCTTTGGTGGTTCTGAAAAAGGAATCATCAAAGGATTTGGTAACATTTCTACAAACTTAGTTACCATTACTCAAGCGGCTTATGTTAAAGGGTTGAAACACAACCTAATAAGTATAAGTCAATTAAGTGATGTAGGGTATGACATCTCATTTGTTAAAAATGGTTGTCATATCAAGAGGTCAAGTGATCAAGAGATCATTTTGACAGGTTATAGGAAGAGGAATGTCTACTGTCTAGACATTATGATTGAGAACAATGGTTCTCCAGTTTGTCTTGTAGCTGATGAGAAGGTCTCTCATTGTGTCAAATGGCACAAGAGGCTTGCCCATCTTAACTACAAGACTATTAGCAAACTCTTTAGCAAAGAGTTAGTGAGGAATGGTCCTCAAGTTAAGTGTGTTAAAGATGGTATTTGCTCAGCTTGTCAAAAGGGCAAGCAGACTAAATCCACCTTTAGAAGCATAGAAAACAAAGATGCTGTGAGGTGTTTATACCTCTTGCATATGGATCTCTTTGGTCCAATGCCAGTTCACAGCTTAGGTAGGAAGGTCTATACCTTTGTAGTTGTATATGACTACTCAAGGTTTTCCTGGGTGTTCTTCTTAAGATAGAAATCTGAAACACCTAGTGTCTTCCATAACTTTGTCAAACAAATTCAGAATTAACTAAACAGTACAGTGGTCAAGATTAGAAGTGACCATGGTACTGAATTTCAGTCTGATAGCATGACAAAACTATGTGAAGATTTTGGGATATTTCAAGAATTCTCTTCACCTAGAACACCTCAGCAAAATGACATTGCTGAAAGGAAGAATAGAACCTTGATAGAGGCTGGTAGGACCCTATTAAGTGATACATCACTGCCAGAGTATTTCTGAGCTGAAGCAGTTAACACTGCATGCCATGTTATAAATAGGGCTACCATCACTAAAAGGCTTAACAAGACCCTCTATGAAGTTGTGAAAGGCAGGAAACCAAACCTATCCTATTTTAGGATCTTTGGTTGTAAATGCTTCATACTTAACAATGGAAAGTCTTACTTAACTAAGTTTGCTGCCAAGTCCCAAGAGGGAATTTTTGTTGGGTACAGCAATAACAGTAAGGCTTATAGAGTCTACAACTTGACTACACAAGTTGTAGAAGAATCAGTGCATGTAGTTTTTGATGAGACTAAACTTATTAATAATGAGTTATCTAGCAATGTATGCAGCCCCACAGGTTTGACAAAGAAAATGGACAAGCTTACTGTAGAAGAAGTGCCTGCTGCAAGACAGCAAGTAGAAGAAAGTAGCTGTTGTCCAGGGGGAGAACTACATGTGCCAATTGCTGAAGAAATACAAGGAGTACAGCATGATGGAGATGCTGAAGTGGTTCAACCAGAAGTTAGGATGCCTCCAGCCAACAGGCATCTTAGAGATCATTGGTATCAGAGCTGATTATTGGAGATCCAAGACAAGGAGTTCAAACAAGGAGCAGAAATCAGAATGCTGCAATCTATTCCAGTTTTCTGTCTCAAGTTGAACCTAAGAAGTTTGAAGAAGCAATACAAGATCCACAATGGACTGAAGCAATGCAAGAAGAGCTTAACCAGTTCAAAAGGTGCAAGGTCTGGGAATTAGTTCCTAAACCTAAAGACCACAATGTAATAGGAACCAAGTGGATCTACAGGAATAAGATGGATGAACAAGGGGTCATCATTAAGAATAAGGCTAGACTGGTTGCTAAAGGATATAGGCAAGAAGAAGGTATTAATTTTGATCAAACCTTTGCTCCAGTAGCCAGACTGGAAGCCATAAGGATGTTCTTGGCCTATGCAACCTATCAAGGATTCAAGGTATACCAAATGGATGTCAAGTCAGCATTCCTAAATGGTAATCTTAAAGAAGAAGTCACTGACCTAAATACAAGAGGTACTCACTGACCTAAATACAAGAGGTACATTTGACCAATGGACAGTGAGCAAGCCACCACCATCATACAAGAGGTACTCACTGATCTAAATACTTTAGCATATCTTAAAGAAGATGCTGATTTGTCTGATGTTCCTCAACAAACTCAGCTGCCTAGTCAAGCTCCAGATGTTCTTTAGCATATCTTAAAGAAGATGCTATAGTCAATGAATTGAAGAACAAGGCTGCTGAACCTTCTACCTCTTCTGCTACTATCAAAGCTGAATTTGACAAAGCCTTTCAAGAGGAAATTTCTGCTGTAAAGACTGCAATCCAAGCCTCACAAAAGGTCATATCTGAACAACTTCAAAAGCTTAAACCTTTCTTTAAAGATGGCATCAGATACTTGGATAGTCAAATCAGATTTCAGAAGGATGATGTCAGAGATCACATGGCTAGAGAAGTCATAAAGGGGGAGAGAGTACTAGTCAAGGCAAGCTCTGAACATGCTAAGTGGATATCAAATTCCATCAGAGCTACACTTGGATATCCTCCTCTGTGTGATGACAATGAGGTTGCTGAATCTGGACTAAATCCTACTTATTTTGGAGGTGAGCAACCAGAAGTAGCTCAGGTCATTTATCCACCTCCAGACTTTGAAATGATTCAAGCAGATGTGAGCACAATGTATAGCCCACCTGAGGGTAAGGACAATGTCCATATTGAAAAGGTTGTTCAACCTATATCTGAAGCCATGCAAGAGGCTCTACAGAAAGAGGAAGAGACAAGGTTGTCCAAAAAGAGGTTTAGGGAACAAGCAAAACAAAGGCCAGACTTTGAACAGTGAAGCCCTACCTCTAGGAATATAATTTTAACTGCCTGGAAAGCTGCCAAGGACAATACTCATGACATGAACAAATGGTTTTCTGAAGCAGAATGGAGAAAACATGAGATCAGGCAGGAAGCAATAGTTCAGTATAGAAGGAAGGCAAAGATGGGAAAGCTACCTCCTACTGCAGTGGAGCCTAGCAAGTACTTTCCTAAGCCATATCACTATTTTGAGAGGCAGAAGATCAAGGCAGAAGAACTTAAAAAGAAAGATCTAAAAGGCAAGAAGCCTGCTGTTGCTGAAACTGCTGATTGTCACAACCCGCATTTTCTCATTAATAAATAAATAAATCAGAGCACAAGAAAACTATGAGCTGTGATGCCACGTCAAGCAGGGGATAACTGCTGACGCTCAGGCGACACTCTAATGCTTCAAATCATAAGTTAAAATGAATAGAAAACTGATTTTTAAATTAATTGGCCGTATCCCTCGGCTCAGTGGATCAAATAGTCCACGGTTTGAAAACTATTTTTATACGTAGCGGAAAAATACTACATTTATGCTTAACATCCTAAAAGAGCGCATAAGTGTCCTAAGAGGACAACTTACACTATGCAAGACCCTAGATTTCAATTTATAATAATTATAAAGAAAACAATCTTTTTACGCATTTGGAAAATAATGATTAAGCTTTTATAAAACATGCTGATCATGCAATACATATAGTAGTTCTTTATAGGTTTTAAAGTAACTAGCAACCTAGCATAAAACATTCCCAGAGAGCAAGTGAAACTACCACAAAACAGGTAAACTAGCAGCTAAGCAAAGACTTAATATCACAAAGGAAAATCACCAACGAGCGTCAACAACCTGACACGAACTCGCTGGCGAGCATGTATGTCTGTACTACTACAAGGCTAAAGAACTACCTCAACAAGTGAGGAAAACACTGCCACAACGCAGTCCACAAGGAAACTCCTGAAACTAGCCGCACAGCCGGCTACAGACCTGAACCTGAGGCATTCAAAAGAAGAACACCTCAGCAAGAAATAATGAAACAGGAGGCAAAGAAACATCAGATAATAATCGAATGAAAAGAGCAGAAAGAAAAAGGGTTACCAACCCTGCAAGAGAGATGCTGAAAATCTCAGCTAAAGGATCCAAAAAGGGACAAAATGTAAGTAAAACAATAAGTAAAGTGAGAGACATGCAACAAGTACTATAACGTACGAAACTCCGCCCAAGCCTGCAGAGACAAAAAGGGCACCAATATGCATCAAAAGAACAGTACGAAAGGAACTAACAGTCCTAAACTTGTAAATCGTTAGCACTGGCACAAATCCCAAACCTGTGTCGGAGACTAAGAACAGTCACAACCGAACAACCAGGTCCAGGTGTCTCAAGAGTACTAAAGGGGCCGCCACAAGGTCCACACACATAGAGTTCCAACCTCTTACAGGAACCCAAAATGTCCAAAGGAGGGAATGGTGGTGGCCACGACTCAAACTCCCCTGGTACCATACTCCTTCAGAAACCCAGCTACCACATGCTAAGGATCTACGATTCGGCACCAAAACTAGCCGACAACACCACTTAAAACTACCAAGTTCTACAACCAAAACCCGCCGAATTATTTCCCTCTACCCGCCGAACTATTTCCCCCTACCCGCCGAATTATTTCCCCCTACCCGCCGAATACAACTAAAATAAATTCCGATAACTTCCTAGTTTAGGCCGATCACAAGCCCTAAACTAGGAATATTCCTATCTCACCTATTCTACGACAAAGAGAAAAGAAAAATAAAGCAAAAATACAACTCATGGAGGCGCGCAAGAGGGGAGAAACCCACTTGCCTCAAATCGATCTTGAAAACGTCCTACCAAAATACTCCAACACGTAGATCCGTCCAAAAGGGGGCACGCGGAGACGAGATCTACGAAAAAAAACGGTCAACCGGGGTTAGGGCCGAAAAATCTAAGGCGAAACGGTCACCGAAACGGGAAAAACTTACCGCGATCTCGAAGCCCTCGCCGAGAGCTTTCCAACGCCGCGATCGGATCGAAATTCCGTCCACCGGATCGACGGTGGCGGCCGCCGGAAGATTCGCGAACGGATCCGCACTCGCCAAAAAAAAAATCGCACAGGAGGGGGGGCTGCTGTTCGGGGAAGAAGGAAGGAGTTTTAACTTATATAAATATATATATAATTAATAATAATAATAATAATAATAATATTATATTTATTAATAACATAATATTTATTATATATACATATAACATAAGAAAGGGGGGGGGGGGGGGGGGGGGGCTGAAACCGATCCGAATCGGTGAGAATCATTCTCACCGATTCTCTACTTATTTTATTTTTTTTTATATATAAATTCTTTATATAAATATATATATATATATAAATAAATATATATAATTATTATAACATTATAACCTTATATGGTTACGGAGGGCCAAACGCGCGCCGAATCGAACGAAATTCGCACCGTAGGCGAATGACGACGCTACGAATCCAACGGCGAAGTCGAAATCGAATTCCGACGCACCGTTTTCGAGATAATAATTTCTAAAGTTAACGGCGTACGCGAAAACATACAAACTTCGATCGCGCGCCGAGGCTCCAAAAATGCTCGGAACGCGACGAAACTTGACGAGCAAGTCTAAAATTAGCCGATCTAATTTCCTAATATAAAATTTTCCACTCCCGACGCAAATCCCAAAATTTGGCCGGTCAAACCTAACGAACGCAAACGCGCTACGACAAAGTCGGTAACAAAATCCGACGAACAAAACTCGGGCAAATTCTCCCGAAGCCAAAACACAAGCATTCCCCAAGAGGCTCCACCGAGTCACCAAACAGACTCCGGCTCGCTAGGGAATCTTGCTACCAGGCATCACCAAGCCACACAGGGAACCTAAAGAGCTAAAAGCACGCTCTAACAACGTCACCTGACCAACACGCGCTAACATAACGCTCTGACGTCATAATACGCCAAATAAGAAATTAAATAAATCACAGGAAAATCGGGGGCGTTACAGTCACTCCCCCTAAAAGAAAGTTTCGTCCCGAAACTTTACGCATAAAATACTTCTACCATAGAAGGAAAAGAAAATAACCAAGGGTTATCGAATGCTTACCGAGCACAGCTAGGAGAACAAATGAGGATGCGCCTCCCTCATAGCTGACTCCAACTCCCAAGTCGCGCTCTCCACGTCTTGGTTTCTCCACAGAATCTTTACCATCGGTATTGTCTTTCTCCGCAACACTCGATCTTGCACATCCAGAACACGAATAGGAACTTCCACGTAGGAAAGGTTAGGCTCCAACTGGGGCACTGCATCCAGAACTTGTCTGTCACTTAGCACGCACCTCCGCAGTTGGCTCACATGAAAAACATTGTGCACGCCAGGAAACTTTTCGGGCAATTTCAACTTGTAGGCTGACGCACCAATCCGCTCCACAATTTCAAATGGTCCCACATACCTCGGGTCCAACTTATGGTTCTTACCGAATCTCTTCACTCCAACCATCGGGGAAACCTTAAGGAATACCATGTCCCCCACAGAAAATTCCAAAACGGACCTACGCCGATTGGCGTTCTTCTCGTATCGCTCTTGAGCTATCCGCAGCTTCTCTCGAATAAGCTTTACAGAGACTTCCATTTCTTCTAAGGCATCTGGACCTAACATCGGCCTCTCACCAACCTCAGCCCAAAATAGAGGAGTTCTACATCGTCTTCCATATAGCGCTTCGAAAGGAGCCATTTGCAGACTCTCTTGATAACTGTTATTGTATGCAAACTCCATCAATCTCAAGCGTTCATCCCACGCTCCTCCATGGTCTAATATATAACAACGGATCATATCTTCCACAATCTGATTAACACGCTCCGTTTGACCATTGGTCTGTGGATGATATGCGGTAGAATATCTCAAGTCAGTTCCCAATCCTTCTTGAAGGCTCTTCCAGAAACGAGACGTAAACCTGGAGTCTCGATCTGATACTATACTTACGGGTACTCCATGTAACCTGATAACTTCATTCAAATATAGCTCCGCTATCTTTTTCATCGAGTAACCAATCTGAAAGGGTACGAAGTGCGCACACTTTGTTAATCTATCAACAATCACCCAAACCGAGTCATGCCCTCGGGGAGATCTCGGCAAACCAGTAATGAAATCCATTGAGATACTCTCCCACTTCCAAGTTGGAATCTCTAAAGGCGCTAACTTTCCACCAGGCCTTCCATGATCAGCCTTAACTCTTTTGCACGTAAAACATTCCGACACAAATCTTGCAATGTCACCCTTCATCCCAATCCACCAGGCAATCTGTTTCAAGTCCTTATACATTTTTGTAGACCCTGGATGGTAGGCCACACTTGAACCGTGTGCCTCACTGCACAACTTAACTCGAATGTCTCGAAAATTGGGGACGCAAAATCTACCGCGGTACTTTAGAGTACCCGCATCATCGATCGAAAAGTCAGGCAGCTCCCCCTTCTCAGTTCTATTATGAAGGTGCAGTAGATCAGGATCGTCCTTTTGATGAAGCCTCGTAAGAGAAATCCATGAAGGCTCAGACACATCCAAACTGCTTGGCGAGTCACATCTACCAACTGAAATATCCATTAAAAGGAACTCTTCTACCAACAACTCAGCGGAGAGATTGAAAATTTTTCCTGTCTTCCTGCTTAAGGCGTCGGCTACCACGTTAGCCTTACCCGGATGGTATAGGATCTCCACTTCATAATCAGCCACATACTCTAACCATCTGCACTGGCGCAAGTTCAACTCCTTTTGAGTGAAGACGTACTTCAAACTCTTATGATCTGTATAAATCTTGCACTGCGCGCCATACAACAAGTGTCTCCATAATTTTAATGCATAAATAACTGCTGCGAATTCCAAGTCATGCGTAGGGTAGTTCCTTTCATGAATCTTAAGCTGTCTTGACCCATACGCAATCACTTTTCCTTCTTGCATCAGCACACAACCAAGACCCACGTGGGATGCGTCCACGTAAACGACATAATCTAATCCTTCCGTAGGCAATGTCAATATCGGAGCGGTGCACAGTCTATTCTTTGGCTCTTGGAACGCTTCTTCGCACTTATCGCTCCACACAAATGCTGCATTCTTCTGCGTCAATTTGGTCAATGGCGCAGATAACGTAGAGAAACCCTCTACAAATCTCCTATAATAGCCAGCCAACCCTAGGAAGCTTCTAATTTCTTTGGGTGTGGCAGGCCTCGTCCATTCCATAACTGCGGCTATCTTTTCTGGGTCGACAGAGATTCCGTCCTTGTTAACCACATGACCCAGGAAAGAAACCTGAGGCAACCAGAACTCGCATTTACTTAGCTTGGCGAACAACTTATGGTCCCTCAAGGCAGATAAAATTAGACGCAAATGTTGGTCATGCTCCTCAACATTGCGTGAATACACCAACACATCGTCTATAAATATGACTACAAACTTGTCCAGAAAATCCTTGAAAACCCTGTTCATCATGTCCATGAAAGCAGAAGGTGCGTTGGTCAAACCAAACGACATCACCAAAAATTCAAAATGTCCATGTCTGGAACGGAAGGCAGTCCGCGGGATATCTGATTCACAGATCCTTAACTGGTGGTAACCCGAACGAAGGTCAATCTTAGAGAACACGGCGCTGCCTCGCAGTTGATCAAACAAATCATCTATCCTCGGCAACAGATACCTATTCTTGATCGTTACCTTATTTAGCTCTCTATAATCGATGCACAACCTCATCGATCCATCCTTTTTCTTGACGAACAAAACGGGAGCACCCCAAGGCGAAGAACTCGGCCTTATAAATCCGTTCTCAAGCAACTCGTCTAAATGGATACGCAACTCCTCCAGTTCGCGTGGGGCCATCCGGTAAGGCGCCTTGGAAATAGGACGCGTACCCGGCTCCAAATCTATAACAAACTCCACGTCTCGATCAGGCGGGAGACCGGGAAGGTTAGCTGGAAAGACATCAGAAAAATCACGAACCACCGGGATCTCCTCCAAACACGGCAAACTAACCTTGGTTTCAAAAACCGAAACCAAACACGCAAAACATCCGGAATCTACAAGCTTCCGAGCACATACCGCCGATATAGTCGGAGAATCCTGGCGCGGATAACCGTAAACACTCCCGGGCTGACCGTTGTCCATCCTGAAGTCCAAGCGTTTACCCTTGCATTGGATCACAACATCATATCTGGACAACCAGTCCATGCCTAGGATCACATCGAAGTCTTCCAGATCCAACAGCTTCAAATCAGCAATCGCGAGAAAATCGCCTAGTAAAATCGGACAACTCTGAATACCCTGATCCGAAACTACAGATTCGCCTGAAGGAAACTTGACACAGAACGCATCACCAATACGATCGAGATCCAAACGGTAACGCTCTACGAAGGCCCTAGCCACAAACGAGTGGGTAGCGCCGGAATCGAACAGAACACGCGCCCAGCGGTTCTTTACCTTAAATCGTCCTGATATCACTTGCGTGGACGTCTGAGCTTCCTCCATAGAGACCACGTTCAACTTTCCTTTTCCCTTGTCCACTCGCTGCGGCGGCGGCAAGGCCTGAAGAGGAACTGGCTGCAGAGTAAGCTGAGCTTGCGGGCACTGATACTTGAGATGACCCTCTTGACCGCACAAGAAACAACTTCTCGTCTTCTTCCAGCAATGGGCAGCATCGTGCCCCGGCTTCTTGCATACCGAACAAAACAAGTCTTTCTTTGGGATACCTTGGATCGCATGAATCTGCTCTTTCTTCTGAGCTCCTAATCTTTGATAGCACCTTTCCAATGGATGGCCCGGTCGGCCACAGAAACTGCATACCTCTTTGTTTCTCTTCCTCGGAGCAGCGTCAGGGACCTGAGTACTCTTACCCTCATCAGACTTTCTTTTATCCTTTCTCAGTTGTTGACCTCGATTCTTGGCGTTATCAATTGCCTCTACCTTTAAGGCAGCTTCCAACATACCAGCATAACTTGAGGTCGCATAGGCACTTGCTAATTGCTGGACGTCACTCCTTAGCCCAGCCAGAAATCGCTTGCTTCTATTTTCATTGGAACTCACCAAGTCTGGGGCAAATCGGCTTAGCTTACTAAACTCGATTTCGTACTCGCTAACCGTGAGCTGCCTCTGCTTTAAGTGCAGGAAATCATTCATCAGACGTCCCTCTCGAC
The DNA here is from genome assembly GCA_039583875.1 of Platanthera guangdongensis. NCBI lineage: Eukaryota > Viridiplantae > Streptophyta > Magnoliopsida > Asparagales > Orchidaceae > Platanthera > Platanthera guangdongensis. Next base: position 169,699,956 of record CM077152.1, read on the forward strand.
CGATGGCAGAAACTTGTTCAGAAGTAGCTCCTTAAAGGACTCCCAGGAACACCCGTCCTTCAGACCTTCTTTCTCCCTCAGCCACCAGCCCTTTGCCAACCCTTTGAGCTGATATGCGGCTAACATCACTTTCTGATCATCAGTGATCCCGGAGTATGAGAACATCTCCTCGATTGATATCATCCAATCGTCTAAGACCATGTAATCTGCCTTGCCATCATACGTCGGAGGCCTAAGTCGCTGAAACTGAGAAATAAAGGTCATCTCTGGTGGCACCACGACCGGGGGCACCAGAGGAGCGGGGGGAACAGGGACAGCTTGACCCACAACAGGGTCCTGAACTCTCGGAATCTGCCCTGCCACAACTGCTATCAAGGACTGGACCTGAGACTGCAAATCCACTACTTGCTTTGACAAGGCTTCATTGCTTTGTCGCAGACCTTCTATCACTGCACTGCTCTGCGCACCAGAAGATTCTCCCTCCGATTGGGGAGTCAACCTTGTCGAAGGACGCCTCGACATTCTAACGGAACAACAAAACACTAATCAGACACCTAGCCCACCCACTAGAACCAAACAACATAGTACAAACAATACATACTTAAGTACTTGCTCATGCTGCTAGCTTGCTCTGGGATTTTCAATAATGATGATATGCTTATCCTACGATGATTCACTATCATCGCACTAACTCTTGTGCCTAGATCGGGAATGCATGAATTTATATTCTTTTTGACTCAAAAATTATGTGTGTACACATGTCATCCTGCAAATCTTTAGCTTGGCACGTTGTGCTTATGCAATGTTATGCTATGCATGATTGTGCAATGCATTCTAAAAAGGCCCTAATGCATGTTATGAGCGGCGTACACATGAAAATGTTATGCATCCCATACTACATAACATTTCCATGCAACGAAAAAGAAAACGTGCTAGCCGCATTCATGTGGTGAGGTTATGCATCCCATACTACATAACCCTCACATGTTGCCTCCTATGGTGGATCCATATACAAACACATAGTATGCATCCCATACTACATAATATGCCTCGTATACTTCATGTCATGCTATGAGTGTAGTGTTCGTGCTTCAGCCAAGACGTGCTGATGACATATCGGTGTGTGTATGATATGACTCTAAACACCTAATACTTACAGGGACAGGTTGCCCGACAATTTGTCAAGCAACCTCCCTCTGATACCAACTGTCACAACCCACATTTTCTCATTAATAAATAAATAAATCAGAGCACAAGAAAACTACGAGCTGTGATGCCACGTCAAGCAGGGGATAACTGCTGACGCTCAGACGACACTCTAATGCTTCAAATCATAAGTTAAAATGAATAGAAAACTGATTTTTAAATTAATTGGCCGTATCCCTCGGCTCAGTGGATCAAATAGTCCACGGTTTGAAAACTATTTTTATACGTAGCGGAAAAATACTACATTTATGCTTAACATCCTAAAAGAGCGCATAAGTGTCCTAAGAGGACAACTTACACTATGCAAGACCCTAGATTTCAATTTATAATAATTATAAAGAAAACAATCTTTTTACGCATTTGGAAAATAATGATTAAGCTTTTATAAAACATGCTGATCATGCAATACATATACTAGTTCTTTATAGGTTTTAAAGTAACTAGCAACCTAGCATAAAACATTCCCAGAGAGCAAGTGAAACTACCACAAAACAGGTAAACTAGCAGCTAAGCAAAGACTTAATATCACAAAGGAAAATCACCAACGAGCGTCAACAACCTGACACGAACTCGCTGGCGAGCATGTATGTCTGTACTACTACAAGGCTAAAGAACTACCTCAACAAGTGAGGAAAACACTGCCACAACGCAGTCCACAAGGAAACTCCTGAAACTAGCCGCACAGCCGGCTACAGACCTGAACCTGAGGCATTCAAAAGAAGAACACCTCAGCAAGAAAAAATGAAACAGGAGGCAAAGAAACATCAGATAATAATCGAATGAAAAGAGCAGAAAGAAAAAGGGTTACCAACCCTGCAAGAGAGATGCTGAAAATCTCAGCTAAAAGATCCAAAAAGGGACAAAATGTAAGTAAAACAATAAGTAAAGTGAGAGACATGCAACAAGTACTATAACGTACCAAACTCCGCCCAAGCCTGCAGAGATAAAAAGTGCACCAATATGCATCAAAAGAACAGTACGAAAGGAACTAACAGTCCTAAACTTGTAAATCGTTAGCACTGGCACAAATCCCAAACCTGTGTCGGAGACTAAGAACAGTCACAACCGAACAACCAGGTCCAGGTGTCTCAAGAGTACTAAAGGGGCCGCCACAGGGTCCACACACATAGAGTTCCAACCTCTTACAGGAACCCAAAATGTCCAAAGGAGGGAATGGTGGTGGCCACAGCTCAAACTCCCCTGGTACCATACTCCTTCAGAAACCCAGCTACCACATGCTAAGGATCTACGATTCGGCACCAAAACTAGCCGACAACACCACTTAAAACTACCAAGTTCTACAACCAAAACCCGCCGAATTATTTCCCTCTACCCGCCGAACTATTTCCCCTACCCGCCGAATTATTTCCCCCTACCCGCCGAATACAACTAAAATAAATTCCGATAACTTCCTAGTTTAGGCCGATCACAAGCCCTAAACTAGGAATATTCCTATCTCACCTATTCTACGACAAAGAGAAAAGAAAAATAAAGCAAAAATACAACTCATGGAGGCGCGCAAGAGGGGAGAAACCCACTTGCCTCAAATCGATCTTGAAAACGTCCTACCAAAATACTCCAACACGTAGATCCGTCCAAAAGGGGGCACGCGGAGACGAGATCTACGAAAAAAAACGGTCAACCGGGGTTAGGGCCGAAAAATCTAAGGCGAAACGGTCACCGAAACGGGAAAAACTTACCGCGATCTCGAAGCCCTCGCCGAGAGTTTTAACTTATATAAATATATATATAATTAATAATAATAATAATAATAATAATAATATTATATTTATTAATAACATAATATTTATTATATATACATATAACATAAGAAGGGGGGGGGGGGGGGGGGGGGGTGGGCTGAAACCGATCGGTGAGAATGATTCTCACCGATTCGGTGAGAATGGGTGAGAATCATTTTCACCGATTCTCTACTTATTTTATTTTTTGTTTTATATATAAATTCTTTATATAAATATATATATATATATAATTATTATAACATTATAACCTTATATGGTTACGGAGGGCCAAACGCGCGCCGAATCGAACGAAATTCGCACCGTAGGCGAATGACGACGCTACGAATCCAACGGCGAAGTCGAAATCGAATTCCGACGCACCGTTTTCGAGATAATAATTTCTAAAGTTAACGGCGTACGCGAAAACATACAAACTTCGATCGCGCGCCGAGGCTCCAAAAATGCTCGGAACGCGACGAAACTTGACGAGCAAGTCTAAAATTAGCCGATCTAATTTCCTAATATAAAATTTTCCACTCCCGACGCAAATCCCAAAATTTGGCCGGTCAAACCTAACGAACGCAAACGCGCTACGACAAAGTCGGTAACAAAATCCGACGAACAAAACTCGGGCAAATTCTCCCGAAGCCAAAACACAAGCATTCCCCAAGAGGCTCCACCGAGTCACCAAACAGACTCCGGCTCGCTAGGGAATCTTGCTACCAGGCATCACCAAGCCACACAGGGAACCTAAAGAGCTAAAAGCACGCTCTAACAACGTCACCTGACCAACACGCGCTAACATAACGCTCTGACGTCATAATACGCCAAATAAGAAATTAAATAAATCACAGGAAAATCGGGGGCGTTACACTGATGCCCCTGTCAAAGCTCAAGTTCAAGCTGGCAAGGGAATAGTTATCAAGGAACCTGATCAGAAATAGATTAAGATTTTACTTGAAGATTATTTTGTAATATTTTAAATGTAAAGCATTTTTGTAAACTACTGAAAATGTATAAGAAAAATGTTAGAACAATATATGATCAATATATTTCATGATTGTTCTGTGAATGTGTCTATTTCTTATTTGTTCTGAAATGATGAATGTGTATACATGTGTGAATTAATACATGTTTATGTTTACCCTGCTGAATATAACCTGCTTTACATCATTTTGTAATTTTTAATTATGAATGATGTATATCATTGACTAAGGGTTATGACTTCTCCAAATAGGGGGAGATTGTTGGGTACATTGGTCAAATGTACCTGATTTGAAGAAGCCTCGCCCAACTCAATGATATACATCATAATGTATTTGATGTATGTTGAGTTTACTTGTGCAGGTTATGTAATCACTGGACTGAAGCAAAAAGTTTCTAAGTCCATGTGTCGACACCCAGAGGGAAAGTGTCGACACTTAAGAAGACTTGTGTCGACACCCAGACAAGCAGTGTCGACACTTGGAGTCATTGTGTCGACACCTGGGATGCAGAGTCGACACCAGACAGTAAGTGTCGACACTTGGAGCTGTGTCGACACTCAGTGAAGAAAAGTGCAGACAGAAAGTGTCGACACAAGGAGCTGTGTCGACACCCAGTGAAGCTGTGTCTACACCAGAAAGTGTCGACACTTGAAGTATGTATCGACACTCAGCAAAAGTCTGCAGAGACTAAGTTAAAGTGTCGACACTCAGAACAATGTGTCGACACTCAACAGAAGAGTCAGCACTTGAAGTATGTGTCGACACCCAGCACAATGTGTCGACACACAGCCAGAAGAGTCAACACATGAAGTATGTGTCGACACCCAGCACAATGTGTCGACACTCAGCTAAAGACTCTACACTTGAAGAAAGTGTCGACACAAGGAGCTGTGTCGACACTTAGCAAAGATCAGAAAGATCAACAAAATTATTCTAAGTACAAGTGTCGACACTAAGGGAATGTGTCGACACTCAGCTGAAGTCTCAACAAAAAGAAGGTGTGTCGACACAAGGAGCTGTGTCGACACTCAGCAAGTATCAACATAGAAGACTATGTGTCGACACCAAGAAGTAGTGTCGACACTTGACAGATTCAACACAAGAAGTTGTGTCGACACAAAGGTGATGTGTCGACACTTAGAAGAATTCAGTACAGATAGAAGATCAAGTACTTGTGTCGACACTCAATTTCAGTGTCGACACCTGAAGAAGAATCTGTGTCGAGACATACAAGGAGTTGTGTCGACACCTTGTAGACTTGTGTCGACACTTACACAGCATGTGTCGACACTTGGTCTATAAGTGTCGACACTTAAAGACAGAAAGTCTCGACACTTTCAGACAGTTAGAGATTTTCAAGAAATGACTGGATGACTTGACAGCTGCCGTTCCAGCCGGTCTACAGCACCTGTCAGAGATATCAGAAGTCAGTTATGGACCGGACCAGCCGGTTACCATGAAGAAGGCCTATAAATAGGCACCTACAGTTTACAGAAACTGTTGTTGAGGTTGATCACATTATTGAAGAACAAGTTATTAAAGTGGTACACAGAGTATCAACACAAGAAGATCTTGCATTCCAAGTGCAGATTTAAGAAGTTGGAGAGAGAGGGCTCCATCCAAGAAATCAGGCTCTGGAACTAGGCTGAGAAGAAGGATTCAGATTCATTCTGGATCTTAAGTGGCAGAGGTCAAGGAACAACTGCAGGAGGATTCAGTCTTATTCAGTTCTACTCAAGAAGCTTTGAAGAAAGCTAAGTCAGATTGAATCCAGCTGAGTTCTTCCAAGAACTCATCAAGAAACTCTCAACTCCCCTCTTTTATTTCTGAGTTGTTGAGTTAATATTTGTAATACATTTTTATCTTGTAGGATCCTTTGGATCTGAGTGTATTGTAAGCCTATAATTATAAAGGCTGAGGGTAGGGCTTGAGAGCCTGAGTGTAAGAGATTGAGATCTCTGAGTGTAGGCTTTGGTTGGCTGAGTGTAGGCCTTGATTGGCTGAGTGTAGGCCTGGGTGGCTGAGTGTAGGCCTTTATGGCTGAGTGTAGGCTTTGGGATAAAGCTGAGTTGTAAGGCTTTGGGCCTGAGGTGTAGGAACCAATTTGGGTTCTGAGACAGTGGAGGAGTTTGGCCGAATCTAGTACACTGCTAGATAGGCGAAGGGGAAAGTGGATGTACCCATATCTTGGGGAACCACTATAAACCACTGTGTATACTGTGCTGTGCTGTGATTGTTGCTATCTATGCTGTGTGTTTGCTGTGATAAAATAGTTAGTATTCTGTGATATAACTGATTGCTGCCATTAAAATTTAAAAAGGATTAGGTCACCTATTCACCCCCCCTCTAGGTGTTTAGGTACCATATCTTTCAGTATCGAACACGCCCGTGTTCGAGCTGACACGCCCGTGTTCCACCTGACACGGCCGTGTGACCGGCCGTGTACCCCCCCATGATTTTTCCCCCAAAATCAACCCGAGCACTGCACGGGTTCTAGGACACGCCCGTGTCCTTGCCCGTGTCACCTTGACATGCCTGGACCCCAGGCCGTGTACACGGGACACTTCGTCGAGTGAAGATCGACGACTTGATGACACGGCCTTGGACACGCCAGGTGTCCTAGGCCGTGTGCCTTGTCTCGATGATCGTCGAGACATTCTCGTCGACTCCCCGGGTCGATCGTCGAGATAGGTCGACACGCCCTGCGACACGCCCGTGTCGCAGGCCATGTGCCTTGTCTCGACGAATCGTCGAGTAAAGCTCGACGACTTCACGGCTAAGTGTCGACACGGGTCGACACGCCCTGCGACACGCCCGTGTCACAGCCGTGTGCCCAGTCTTGACACAATTTTCGAGACCAAAGTGTCGATACCCCGTCTTAGTGTCGACATAGGCTTAACACGCCCTGGGACACGCCCGTGTCCCAGGCCGTGTGCCTGCAACCAGAACCCAAACTGGCCCAAAACGTCCCCCTTCGCTCTTTTGAGTTTCGGGGCGTTACAACTCTCCCCCTCTTAAAAGAATTTCGCCCACGAAATTACATAAGGAAAGGCATACAAAACAAAACTTGTACCTGAGCGGAACAACTCCGGATACTCGTCAAGCATAGTCTGCTCTCGCTCCCAAGAGAGCTCCTCACGACCGCAATTGTCCCACCGGACCTTGACCATCCTGATCTCTTTATTGCGTAGCCGCTTGACCTCCGAGTCCTTGATCCGCACGGGCTTGACTTTTGTCGTTAGCCCACTATCCACCGACACTTGATCAACCGCGATCACTTGCGTAGGCTCTTGCACCACCTTCCAAAGCACCGAAATATGGAATACATCATGTAAACCACTTAGCTACACTAAAAGCTTCAACCTATAGGCCGCTTCACCAACTCGCTCCAGAACCTCAAACGGCCCAAGGTACCTCGGGCTTAGCTTTTTCACTCGTCGCACCCGCGAGACACCCTTGAACAGCTTGATCTTTAAGTATACATAATCGCCCACAGCGAACTCCACATTCCTGTGCTTGGCATTATAGTACTTTGCTTGTCGGTCCTGAGCGATAAGCAACCTCTCCTGAATGGTTCTCACCAAAGAAGTAGCCTCCTCCACTTCCGATCGCTTATACAACTTTGACTCACCCGTTTCTAACCAAGACAACGGCGTGCGACATCTTCTACCATATAGGGCCTCGAAGGGAGCCATCTGAATACTCGCTTGGTAGCTGTTTTGTATGCGAACTCCACCAAATAAAGGTGGTCTTCCCATTGCTTCCCAAAATCCAAGACACACATGCAGAGCATGTCTTCCATGGTTCTATTGACCCTCTCGGTCTGCCCATCCGTTTGCGGATGGGTGGCTGTGCTGAATTTCAACTTTGTTCCCAACATTTGTTGCACCAGCCTCCAATCATTGGACGTGAACCGCCCATCTCGGTCACTCACGATGCTGCGGGGCACACCATGAAGCTGTACTATGTTATCCACATAAAGCTTTGCTAACTTCTCCACCGGATCATCCTTCCTATGCAGAATAAAATGTATCACCTTCGTTAATCGATCCACGATCACCCAAATGGCGTCATTCCCCTTTTTCGACCTTGGCAAACCGTGCACAAAGTCCATAGAGATGTCGTCGAATTTCCACTCCGGAATAGGTAAGGACTTAAGAAATCCTCCCGGCTTTTGGCACTCCGCCTTTACCAAGGCGCAGGTTTGGCACTTCGCTACGTATAGCGCCACATCCTTTTTCAAACCCGGCCACCAACACAGTTTCTTCACATCACGGTACAACTTCGTGCTCCCCGGGTGAATCGAGTACTTGGTATGGTATGCCTCGTACAACAACTCCACCCGCAAATTGCCCACACTACACTATAGCCTCCTGCCTTGACTCATGCTTTCTCCATTCAGCCTCAGAAAACCACTTGTTCCTGTCTTGAATGTTATCTTTTGCAGCTTTCCATGCAGTCAAAATAATGTTCCTAGAGGTGGGGCTCCACTGCTCAAAGTCAGGTCTTTGTTCAGCTTGCTCCCTGAACCTCTTCTTAGACAATCTAGTCTCTTCTTCTTTCTGCAGAGCTTCTTGCATAGCTTCAGATATTGGCTGAACAACTTTCTCTATAATGACATTGTCCTTTCCCCCAGGTGGGCTATACATGGACTGTATATCAGCATGTATCATGTCAAAATCTGGAGGAGGGTAGATGACTTGAGCCACTTCAGGTTGCTCCCATCCTAGATATGCAGGATTAATTCCAGATTCAGCCACATTATCATCATCACAAAGAGGAGGATATCCAAGCGTTGCTCTGATAGAATTAGATATCCACTTAGCATGATCAGAGCTGGCCTTGACTAACACTCTCTCCCCCTTTATGACTTCTCTTTCAATGTGATCTCTGACATCATCTTTTTGAAATCTAACCTGGTTATCCAAATAATTGACTCCATCTTTAAAATAAGGCTTTAACCTTTGGAGTTTGTCAGTAATGATCTTCTGAGAGTCTTGAATGGCAGTCTTAACATCAGTAATTTCTTCTTGGAATACTTTGTCAAATTCTGCTTTAGTAGTAGCAGTAGAAGTTGGAGGTCCAGCAGCTATGTTCTTCATTTCTGTGACAATAACATTGTGAGATGCTGTCAAAATGTCATTCATTCTGATTTGGTTTTCTAGAACATACCCCTGCTTCAGTGCTATGTCATCTACTTGAGCTTTAATCGTTTCCTGATGTGTAGCCAAGTACACTACTGTATTTCCTCCCTTGTGAAAGCAGTCTGTCATCTCCTTCTTATTGAGATTCATCTCAAATCTTATGGACTTTATGTCCTGTGCCAGATCAAATTGAAGAGACTTCTGTCCTTCATCTACATACTTCTCAATGGCTTGCATGTGCTCATCAAGCTTTATATGCATAGCAACCATAAGAGCACTATAATCTATTGATGGTGCTGATACCAGCTAAACTGTAGGCTCTGGTGCTATGGTTTGTAAGGCCTTCTTATAACTCTAGCTCCTTCTTCTGAATACTTGAAATTTCTTTTTCTTTGCCCTTGCAGCTTCCTCATCTTCAGAAGCTGAGGAGCTAGCAATTTCTACTCTCTCCTTAGGGCTTGGGGGTAACTCCTTCTGCACATCTGGAGCCTTCTCAGTCTCTTGCCTTGCAGATTCTTCAAGAATTGGCACTTGCTCCTCCTCAATTGGAGCATTTTCTCCTTCAGCAGCTGTAGTTTCTTTGTCAAAATCTTCTTAATCCAGATTAAGAAATAAATCCTCCATGGTAATTTCTTGTGGAGAATGGGCAGGAGAAATTCTTTGCTCATCTAACACTGGATCAGATACAATTTGATCTACAATAGATGTGTCTCCCATGACAACATCTGGGAGTTGGCTATCCAGCTGAGTTTGCTGATTAACATTAACTAATGGATCAGATAAAACAATACCCTCTTTAAGGAAATCTAAAGCATTAAGCTCAGTGATTACCTCTAGGATGATGTTGGTTGCTTGCTCACTTTCTAGAGTAGTTGGCTCTTCTACACCTAGAGGCTCCCCCTGGATTTCAGCAACATTTTGAGGAGCTGGAGACTTTACAGCAGTTCCTTCTTCATTCTCATCAGGTGTGAAGACCACTTGCTCTTCACTACCTGAGCTGCTTGTGGAAACCTGAGCCACTGGAGCAGTTTTCCTCTTCTTCTTTTGAGGTGATACTTTCTCAGGAGTGATCTTCTCAGGGGTTGGCATCTCCTTAGACAACACCCTGTCCCATCTAGAGAATATTCTCATATCCATTTTCCTCATATGATTTATTTTTGTTCCAGCAGCTTTACTCATTACCTCTGGAATACTTCCAGCAAGGTATAGACATAGGATTCTGCCCAGATTGGGCTTCTTCAAGCTTTCCTTTATCTTCTCAAGAATCACTAGAGACCAGTCAGTTTTCAGGCTGAAGATTATCCTGGTCATTATGCTGAACATATAGGCAGATATCCTATCATGCCCTCCAGGTTTGCTCAATATCACTTTGCCAACTATTTCAGACATGAATTTCCCTTGGCTGTTTATGCCCTTCCTATTCAACACAGATCCAATTTTTAGTTTAGAATCTAGTCCACACCAAGTTAGAGCTTCTCTGGTCTTTGAAGCAGTAACTTCATCTTCTTCCTTAGTTCTTGGTAACTGTAGTACCTTTCTCAGACTTTTTGGAGAGAACTTTACTTTTTCTCCATGGACCCTGGACTTGATCTTGAGTCCAGATTCGTCGACCTTAGCTCCATTCAGAAATTCTAACACTTATTTTCTTTCAGATCTTTGTAGGCTCTGAAACAAGAAATTCCAACCCCGAGTCTGCAACTAGGGTTATCACATTCTTGATTTCTGGGTCGGCATGTAACGCCCCGAAACTCAAAGGAGCAGAGGGGAATAATTTGGGCCAGTTTGAGTTTCTGGCTGCAGGCACACGGCCTGGGACACGGGCGTGTCCCAGGGCGTGTCAAGCCTGTGTCGACACTAAGGCGCGAAGTCGACACTTTGGTCTCGACATTGTGTCGAGACTGGGCACACGGCCTGCGACACGGGCGTGTCGCAGGGCGTGTCGACCCGTGTCGACACTTAGCCGTGAAGTCGACACAGTGCTTCGACGTTGTGTCGAGACATGGCACACGGCCTGCGACACGGGCGTGTCGCAGGGCGTGTCAACCCGTGTCGACACTCGTCCCGCGAAGTCGACACTTTGGTGTCGACAATGTGTCGAGACATGGCACACGGCCTGCGACACGGGCGTGTCGCAGGGCGTGTCGACCCGTGTCGACACTTAGCCGCGAAGTGTCGAGACCTGTACACGGCCTGGAGCCCAGGCGTGTCAAGGTGACACGGGCAAGGACACGGGCGTGTCCTAGAACCCGTGCAGTGCTCGGGTTGAAAACGGGAGAAAATCATGGGGTACACGGCCAGCTACACGGCCGTGTCAGATGGAACACGGGCGTGTCAGCTCGAACACGGGCGTGTTCGATACCCGTGTGAGGTTCCAGGTGATTCGATTTTGACGGCGAATGAGGCACACGGCCCTGGACACGGGCGTGTGCCAGGCCGTGTTCGGTCCAGATTGGGCATTTCAGTCCCGAATCGAAGCCGTTCATTTCTTTGACTGAAGATCCAACGGCTGGGGGTTGTTCCTGAAGGGATATACCCGGGTTTTGACTTAGAAAACCCTCACTTTTTCCACTTGTTCTCTCTCCAAACCCTTGGAGAAAGAAGAGCTAAGGCAAGAAGAAGAGGAGCTAGATCCGCCATTGGAGGAGCTTCGGAGCTCCGAATCGCAAGCCGACTCCGGATCCACGGAGGCAACGCAAGTGCGGTGATTTCCATCCGATTACTTTTCGATGGCGCCAAAGAGGACCGCAAGGGTAACGATCCTCATCTTGAGCATGAGTCGCTCTCTTTCTTTGCATAGGAAGCCCGCTCTCGCGAGTTTGCGGAGAGTTGGAGGCGTTCCTTCGGGTAGATATGTAAGTCCCCGTTGTTTAGAGTCCGTATGCGAGAACGGACATAGGCATTTTGGTTGAAGCCTACCCGGACATGTTAGTCCGGATCGGTGATGTTGCATTGCATAAGGCCGGAGAAGACTCCGTGCTATTGGGTGTTTTTCGGGTTTTCTACGCGGTAGATTGCAGCAGGGAGCCTTGGGGACTAACCCAAAGGTGCACCCGGAAAACTGGGCGGACACGAGGTCTTGCCAACTTGGTGGCCTGAGAGCCAACTTGAACATAACGGGGTTATGTGACTTGTGTTAGAATGGGACTCGGTGAAAGTTTGACCCGCGCATATGGCTTAAATTGCCGTTGCGATGTGAGCACGGGTTAGATGGAGCCGTACCCGCTTTATGTCGTTCGGGTTAGAGAGACCTAAAGTTACATGGCACTCGCCGTTGGCATAAATGGGGGTCTTCGGTGGTCGATGGCTTAAATTGACGTGACCAATACCATGAAGACGAATTGCTCATAGGAATGGCCGTCTAAGTGGCGGTGGTGAGTCCGGAATGTTAATGGCTTTAATTGACGTGACATCGACCGGTTCACCGAGAATGTGCCCTGAGTGCACGGGGCGTGTGGCCGTGCGAGCCAACGCCTGTGATGAAATGGCTATGGTTATAATTGCTCGCTTATGCTAATGAAATGCAGGAAAGGAGCATCGCCGCCCCGAGTTGGGGGCGGGATCGTTATAATTTGGTCAGCATTGCTGACCGTTGCCTTGTTTGCCACCGTGCGGTGGTTTGTTTGCTTGCAGGTGCAGCTGGACCAAGCGGTCAATAGCGGGCTAAAGCCCTTTTTGCGAAGCTGGCCCTCGAAGGCCCAAGTGGAAATGTTTTATGTTTTATTCATGTATGGCCGGCCTGCGAGCCGAGGTTTGTAAATCATGTAAAAGACAAGTGAAACATTTTGTAAGGCCTTAAGGCCGACTTTTGAGTATTTTGTAATAACATTCCTATTATCATGTTAGTGGACATTCATGCTTGTTGCTGGGTTCTTGTTTTGCAACTTATATAAACTGCTTCCGCTAGAATGCTCTGTGTAGGACGTTGAGATTGGTTGGATGGTTTCCATAAGTAACCACCCGGTCTGTCTGTGGTATATGGCGTCGGGCCCCGGCCGGACCTACTGCTATATGCTATGCGACGGATAGGGGGTGTTACAATTTGGTATCAGACTACTGGTTTTGGTTGGGCTTGAATTGAATTCGTGGGCGAATTCTTTTTAAGGGGTGGTGAGCACATTGTGTGCGTCATCGTTATAACCGTAAAAAGAACCCATGAATGTCCACTTAGGAATGAAAATACTCGTGTTTGAGGAACCTGCGTGTTCCTATAATTGCTGTTTGCAATTTATTTGGTCGCTTAACGGTGTTTTGTACCACTATAGGTGACCCGAAGTGGTGTTGGGCCGTCAGAACGCCGAGTTTCTGAGGCAAGTAGTGCACCGGAAGTTGCTCCCGCAACACCTTTGTCGGCTGAAAATATAAGATTGGTGGCTGAAGCGGTGTTGGCCGTGATCAATGCGCAGCCTGGGAGGCAAGCGCAGCAGCCCGCTCCTGTGATGGAGCAAGTACCTCTTCAAGAGGCTGAGCCGAGGAGGATGGAGCAAGTGGTTGTAGAACCAATAGTGCCAAGGAGGGCGACTGAGAGGCAGTTGAAGCATGTAATGAGCTTTAACCCTCCGTTATTCTCGGGGTTGGGAACCCCATCTCAGGCTGAAGACTGGCTCTCTAGGGTGAAGAGAGTCATGACAGCGACGGAGACGGAGGAGTGGCAGATGACCACCATTGCTACGTTCCTGCTGGACGGTGAAGCGAGGATGTGGTGGGAAGGTTTGGAGCTGCATCATCTGAGAGGTAGACAACTGATAGACGTTCCGATGGAAGAGTTCTCGGAATTGTTCTTAGCAAGATACCTCCCTTCTACTCAGAGGATTTCAATGGAGAATGAGTTCCTGAAGTTGGTGCAGGGTGAGAGGAGCGTGGATGAATATCTCCACGAGTTTACGCGGTTGAGTCGTTATGCTAGCTCCACCATCATGGATGAGGAGCGCAAGACTAATCGTTTTTATGAAGGCTTGAGGGATGAGCTGAGATTGTTACTGTCGGGGCCAATGACGCAGGGTTTCTTAACCTTGGTCAATACTGCCCGGTCCTTGGAGAAGGACATGAAGAGTGTACAAGCGAAGAAAAGCTTGGGTGAAAGAAATCTGAGTTCAGAGTGCCGACTACTTCAAAGTCAGGCTATCGGAGGACTTTCAAGAAGCATAGGACTTCGGGTCCAGCTCCTTCTGGCGCTTCTGGGGCGACTACGGGTCGGACCCCGGGTGCGTGTTTTACTTGTGGCAAGACGGGGCATTTCGCCCGTGATTGTTGGAGCGGACGTCCTAAGTCCGAAAGGAGGCCTGGAGCTACTTATGAAGAGAAGGGCAAAGGCGGTGGAGTCGACCGCATCCCATTATGCTCCGGCCCAACCAAGGGTTACAATCTTGGCCAACAGGAGGCCATTAAACAAGCTGACGTGGTGACAGGTACGGTTTAATTTATAGCAAGTCAATTCCTTTATATGCTTGTTATGCACATGTTACCTTACCACTACTTGTTTAGGATTTGTGTTGATTTGTGAAAATCCGGCACGAGCACTCTTTGATACGGGAGCTTCACACTCCTTCTTGTCCGAAGGATTTATATCACGCATCGGAGTCCCTTCTTCGATGGCGAAGGATAAGTTGGATGTGTTGTTGCCAAATGGGTGTTCGATGCGAGCGGATAGAATCTGCGAGGTTAAGACTCGTATTGGAGAGCAGGAGTTTGACCTGCGGGCGTCCTTACTTCCGTTGGTGGAGTTCGACGTCATATTTGGAATGGACTGGCTCTCGGAGCAGCAGGCCCATATAGATTGCGGTAGCAAGGAAGTAAAGCTGGGAGCAAGTCGTGAGACGACTTTTACGGGCTTAAAGGGGTCGAGCAAGACGTTGATGTCTGCTCTTCAGGTGGTGAAGGCGGTTCGTGCCGGAGCAGAACTGTTCTTTACACTAGTGGAGGTTGCAAAGCCGAAGCCCGCGATGGATTGTATTTCAGTGGTATCGGAATACCCTGATGTGTTCCCCGCAGATCTTCCTGGAGCCCCGCCTCAACGGGAGATAGATTTTACTATCGAGCTAGTGCCAGGTGCAAAGCCTGTGTCACGATCTCCGTATCGGCTAGCGCCTAAGGAAATGGCGGAGCTGAAAGTTCAACTGCAAGAGTTGTTGGAGCAAGGGTATGTGCGCCCGAGTTCTTCGCCTTGGAGCGCACCGGTCCTCTTTGTTAAGAAGAAGGACGGAAGCTTGAGGTTGTGTATTGATTATCGGGAGCTAGACAAGCAAGCTGACTGAGAGAAGAACAAGAACCACGATACCCGATCCCCGGATTGATGATCTCTTTGATCAGTTAGTCGGGTCGACGGTGTACTCGAAGTTAGATCTCAAGTCTGGGTACTATCAGCTGCGGATAAGGGAGAGTGATATCCCGAAGACAGCGTTTAGTACGAGATACGGGCATTATGAGTTTACGGTCATGCCGTTTGGGCTGACTAATGCGCCGTCAGTGTTCATGGATTTGATGAACAGAACGTTCAGGGAGTACTTGGACCATTTCGTGATCGTCTTCATCGACGATATTTTGGTGTACTCGCAAAGTGAGGAGGATCACTTCAAGCATCTCCATTTGGTGTTGGAGACACTCAGGAGAAATCAGTTGTATGCCAAGTTCTCGAAGTGCGAGTTTTGGCTATCCTCAGTGGCGTTCCTCGGGCATATAGTGAGTGGAGAGGGTATTGCTGTGGATCCGGCGAAGATTGTTGCGATACGGGAGTGGCCTGAGCTTGCTACGGTAGCAGAAGTCCGGAGCTTTTTGGGGCTTGCCGGCTATTATAGGCGCTTCGTAGAGAACTTCTCGCGGATAGCGTTACCTCTCACTACTTTGACGAGGAAGGAGCATAAGTTCGTTTGGACGCCGGAGTGCGCGCGAGCTTTTGAGGAGTTGAAGTGTCGGTTGACCACGGCGCCTGTGCTGAGTTCGCCGGTTGGAACCGAAGGCTATGAGATATATAGCGATGCTTCGGGCAGCGGTTTGGGTTGCGTGCTATTGCAGCACGGCAGCGTGATAGCTTATGGCTCGAGACAGCTAAAAGTGCACGAGAGGAATTATCCGGTCCACGACTTGGAGTTGGCGGCCGTGATTTTTGCCTTGAAGCTGTGGAGACACTATTTGTACGGTGTGAAGATTGATATCTACACCGATCACAAGAGTCTAAAGTACCTGATTGATCAGAAAGATCTGAATATGCGGCAGCGTAGGTGGATGGAGTTCCTGGGGGACTATACATTCAAGATCCACTACGTGCCTGGCAAAGGGAATGCGGTTGCGGACGCGTTGAGTCGCCGAGCCCCAGCTCAAGCGAATTGGCTATCAGTGCATGATGAGCGGTTGGTGCAGGAGCTGGAGGCGTTGGAGATTGTTTGTGTGGATAGACAATCTAGTGCTGAAGCAGTGCTGAATTGGACTGAAGTCCAATATGACCTGGCTGATCGGATTCGGCAGGCTTTGGATATGGATGCTCATATGAAGCAGTTCATGATAGAGGCTCTGGATGGGTCAAATTCCCAATTCGTCGTGGAGGACGGATTGCTTTGGAAAGACGGTCGTTTGTGCGTCCCAAGTGTGGGCAATTTACGGGTGGAGTTGTTGTACGAGGCGCACCATACCAAGTACTCGATTCACCCGGGAGCACGAAGATGTACCGTGATGTAAAGAAACTGTTTTGGTGGCCGGGTTGAAAAAGGATGTGGCGCTATATGTAGCGAAGTGCCAAACCTGCGCCTTGGTAAAGGCGGAGTGCCAAAAGCCGGGAGGATTTCTTAAGTCCTTGCCTATTCCGGAGTGGAAATTCGACGACATCTCTATGGACTTTGTGCATGGTTTGCCAAGGTCGCAGAAGGGAACGACGCCATTTGGGTGGTGGTCGATCGATTAACAAAGGTGTCGCATTTTATTCCGCATAGGAAGGATGATCCGGTGGAGAAGCTGGCAAAGCTTTATGTGGATAACATAGTGCGGCTTCATGGTGTGCCCCGTAGCATCGTGAGTGACCGAGATGGGCGGTTCACGTCCAATGATTGGAGGCTGGTGCAGCAAATGTTGGGAACAAAGCTGAAGTTTAGCACAGCCTTCCATCCGCAAACGGATGGGCAGACCGAGAGGGTCAATAGAACCATGGAAGACATGCTTCGCATGTGTGTCTTGGACTTTGGAAAGCAATGGGAGGACCACCTTTATTTGGTGGAGTTCGCATACAACAACAGCTACCAAGCAAGTATTCAGATGGCGCCTTTCGAGGCCCTTTATGGTAGACGATGTCGCACGCCGTTGTCTTGGTTAGAAACGGGCGAGTCGAAGTTGTATAAGCGATCGGAAGTGGAGGATGCTACTTCGTTGGTGAGAACCATTCGGGAGAGGTTGCTTATCGCTCAGGACCGGCAAGCAAAGTACTATAATGCCAAGCACAGGAACGTGGAGTTCGCTGTGGGCGATTATGTATACTTGAAGATCAAGCCGTTCAAGGGTGTCTCGCGGGTGCGGCGATTGAAAAAGCTAAGCCCGAGGTACCTTGGACCGTTCGAGGTTCTGGAGCGAGTAGGAGAAGCGGCCTATCGGCTGAAGCTTTCAGTGGAGCTAAGTGGTTTACATGATGTATTCCATATTTCGGTGCTTCGGAAGGCGGTGCAAGAGCCTACGCAAGTGATCGCGGTCGATCAAGTGCCGGTGGATAGTGGGCTAACGACAAAAGTCAACCCCGTGCGGATTGAGGACTCGGAGGTCAAGCGGCTACGCAATAAAGAGATCAGGATGGTCAAAGGTCCGGTGGGACAATTGCGGTCGTGAGGAGCTCTCTTGGGAGCGAGAGCAGACGATGCTTGACGAATATCCGGAGTTGTTCCGCTCAGGTACAAATTTGTTTTTGTACATGTTTTTCCCTTTATGTAATTTCGTGGGCGAAATCCTTTTAAGAGGGGTATAGTTGTAACGCCCCGAAACTCAAAGGAGCAGAGGGGAATAATTTGGGCCAGTTTGAGTTCTGGCTGCAGGCACACGGCCTGGGACACGGGCGTGTCCCAGGGCGTGTCAAGCCTGTGTCGACACTAATGCGCGAAGTCGACACTTTGGTCTCGACATTGTGTCGAGACTGGGCACACGGCCTGCGACACGGGCGGTCGCAGGGCGTGTCGACCCGTGTCGACACTTAGCCGTGAAGTCGACATAGTGCTTCGACGTTGTGTCAAGACACGGCACACGGCCTGCGACACGGGCGTGTCGCAGGGCGTGTCAACCGTGTCGACACTCGTCCCGCGAAGTCGACACTTTGGTGTCGACAATGTGTCGAGACATGGCACACGGCCTGCGACACGGGCGTGTCGCAGGGCGTGTCGACCGTGTCGACACTTAGCCGCGAAGTGTCGAGACCTTGTACACGGCCTGGAGCCCAGGCGTGTCAAGGTGACACGGGCAAGGACACGGCGTGTCCTAGAACCCGTGCAGTGCTCGGGTTGAAAACGGGAGAAAATCATGGGGTACACGGCAGCTACACGGCCGTGTCAGATGGAACACGGGCGTGTCAGCTCGAACACGGGCGTGTTCGATACCCGTGTGAGGTTCAGGTGATTCGATTTTGACGGCGAATGAGGCACACGGCCCTGGACACGGGCGTGTGCCAGACCGTGTTCGGTCCAGATTGGGCATTTCAGTCCCGAATCGAAGCCGTTCGTTCTTTTGAAGATCCAACGGCTGGGGTTTCCTGAAGGGATATACCTGAGTTTTGACTTAGAAAACCCTCACTTTTCCACTTGTTCTCTCTCCAAACCCTGGAGAAAGAAGAGCTAAGGCAAGAAGAAGAGGAGCTAGATCCGCCATTGGAGGAGCTTCGGAGCTCCGAATCGCAAGCCGACTCCGGATCCACGGAGGCAACGCAAGTGCGGTGATTTCATCCGATTACTTTTCGATGGCGCCAAAGAGGACCGCAAGGGTAACGATCCTCATCTTGAGCATGAGTTGCTCTCTTTCTTTGCATAGGAAGCCCGCTCTCGCGAGTTGCGGAGAGTTGTTGGAGGTTTGGGCGTTCCTTCGGGTAGATATGTGAAGTCCCCGTTGTTTAGAGTCCGTATGCGAGAACGAACATAGGCATTTTGGTTGAAGCCTACCCGGACATGTTAGTCCGGATCGGTGATGTTGCATTGCATAAGGCCGGAGAAGACTCCGTGCTATTGGGTGTTTTTCGGGTTTTCTACGCGGTAGATTGCAGCAGGGAGCCTTGGGGACTAACCCAAAGGTGCACCCGGAAAACTGGGCGGACACGAGGTCTTGCCAACTTGGTGGCCTGAGAGCCAACTTGAACATAACAGGGTTATGTGACTTGTGTTAGAAATGGGACTCGGTGAAGTTTGACCCGCGCATATGGCTTAAATTGCCGTTGCGATGTGAGCACGGGTTAGATGGAGCCGTACCCGCTTTATGTCGTTCGGGTTAGAGAGACCTAAAGTTACATGGCACTCGCCGTTGGCATAAATGGGGGTCTTCGGTGGTCGATGGCTTAAATTGACGTGACCAATACCATGAAGACGAAATTGCTCATAGGAATGGCCGTCTAAGTGGCGGTGGTGAGTCCGAATGTTAATGGCTTTAATTGACGTGACATCGACCGGTTCACTGAGAATGTGCCCTGAGTGCACGGGGCGTGTGGCCGTGCGAGCCAACGCTTGTGATGAAATGGCTATGGTTATAATTGCTCGCTTATGCTAATGAAATGCAGGAAAGGAGCATCGCCGCCCCGAGTTGGGGGCGGGATCGTTATAATTTGGTCAGCATTGCTGACCGTTGCTTGTTTGCCACCGTGCGGTGGTTTGTTTGCTTGCAGGTGCAGCTGGACCAAGCGGTCAATAGCGGGCTAAAGCCCTTTTTGCGAAGCTGGCCCTCGAAGGCCCAAGTGGAAATGTTTTATGTTTTATTCATGTATGGCCGGCCTGCGAGCCGAGGTTTGTAAATCATGTAAAAGACAAGTGAAACATTTTGTAAGGCCTTAAGGCCGACTTTTGAGTATTTGTAATAACATTCATATTATCATGTTAGTGGACATTCATGCTTGTTGCTGGTTTCTTGTTTTGCAACTTATATAAACTGCTTCCGCTAGAATGCTCTGTGTAGGACGTTGAGATTGTTGGATGGTTTCCATAAGTAACCACCGGGTCTGTCTGTGGTATGGTATATGCGTCGGGCCCCGGCCGGACCTACTGCTATATGCTATGCGACGGATAGGGGGTGTTACACGACATCACCAAACGCATCGCGCACCAGTTCATATCCCTCATTGACGTTCTCCTCAAGCTTTGGCGCCATTAGGGTTTGAAGGATTTGAACTGAGAGAAGAGATGTGTCGACACACAAGTTTGGTCTCGAAACTTTTGAAAGCGTGTCGACAGACTAAGGCAAAATCCTATTTATACCTTTCTAGGTTTGAAGATGAAAAGGCGGGCAGCTAACTTAAATTATGTCGACACTGTCGATAAGTGTCGACACTGACTTATAATGTCTCGACACTTATGTGTCGACACAAGTTTTAGTCAACATATATATGTGTCGACACTTGTTTATGTGTCAACACCTTAACTCGACACATAGTCGAGTCTTTACTTAGATAATTCTGAGGAAAAACCTAAGTGTCGACACCACCATGGATGTGTCGACACCTACTTGCCATGCGTCGACACTAATTGTCTGAAGTGTCGACACCAACTCCCTAGATGGTGTCGACACCTTTTTCCTGAAGTGTCGACACCTTTATTCTGTGATGACACAGAGAAACTATGTGTGTCGACACCTTTTGACTTAGTCATTTCTATAAACTATTCTAAGTTTATCATTCCTAGTTCAATTTTAAAACCTATTGAACTTAGTTTCCTCTAAGGGCTTAGTATACATATCAGCTAGTTGATTATCTGTTCTAACATATTCTAGTAAAATATCCTCTTTCTCTACATGCTCCCTAAGAAAAATGAATTTTATTTCATATGTTTAGTTCTACTATGAGAAACAAGATTATGTGCAATTGATATAAACACTAGTAGAATCACAGAAGAGTGGAGTTCTACTTACCTGAATTCCATAATCCTCAAGCTGATGTTGTATCCACAGAAGTTGAGCAACAAAACTTCCTGCAGCCACATATTCTGACTCTGCAGTGGAGATAGCCACACTTGT